>JAUZND010028071.1:0-23548 GCA_034780555.1 Coelogynopora nodosa
GGGCTACTATGCTCTTTTATGTACATGTTCATTGATTATAATAATTGTTTTGATATGTAAATAAAGTTTGGAAATAACTATTTTCTTAAATTAGTTATTTTTGTAAAAGTCGTTGTAACTTATGGGACATACTGTATATATACATATATAAATAAAGTTTTATATTTTAATTATTTAATTATTATTTTAATTATTTAATTACTATTTTAATTATTTAAGTATTATTTTAAATATTATATTTTCATTATTAAATGCCCATATCAATAAAATTATTCTAAGACAGTATTTAGTTCAATATTTTATTTAAATTAAATTTTAAACTAAATATAAACAACTTTAAAAATATGAATTTAAATTGAAATAATTTGTCAACATAAAAAAGTAAATAAAATATTAAATATTAAATTTGAAGAATAATTATAATATATCATCGTAATAATAATATAATTAACCAGGTAAAATATTACAATTTTATTAATTGGAATAATATAGTAAAGTAAAGAGAAATTATAAATACCAAATTAAGCCATATTCTTGTATACCTTTCATGTATCGCATTTGAACCGAAACAAATCCAATAAATGTATATTTCCAATAATAGAATTCTAAATTAAAATTATTCAAAAAAATATAAATTTAAAAACGATATTTGTTAACTCACACATGTATACCTATGAATAGTATGTCATTAATTTCAGGTTGTTACTTTTTTTAATTAAGTTTTTTTATACCAATTTAATATCTTTCGAAAAATATTTTAATTAAGAAATAGGTACTTCATTTATTTATAGAACTTAAAAATTGAAAATTGTGAGAATGATAAAATATACCAATTTAATTTAAAATTAATACGAGTTGAATGGATTTTTTTAATCACACTTACTAATTGTCAACATATTATAGAACATTAACCTGTATAAAAAATTTACTTATTTATAATCGTGAGATGAATATAATAGTAATTTTCACCATAAATAATCCAATGGTGAATGTGAAATATTAAAAATATAAATACATTAAAAATAATGTCATTCTTTTCAAAAGCGTTTTTTTAATTAAATAATAATGTCGCATTAATTACTACTTATTTCGAATGGCTATTGTTGATTATAATTTTTCGAAGTTTTCAATTATAATTGTTTCTTATCTCACATTTGCAAAACTGTATTTTAAAAATTTAATCTTTTACATGAATATAAATTATTAATATAATTCACGTATTTTTTAAACTGTATTTATTAATTTTTAACTGTATATATTATAAAATTTTATTTTATGAACATCTAAATATTCCTTATTGATTAAACATCATTATATTTTACTTGTCTATTTAATGTTAACGATGTACAAAAAACGGTATCAAAGTGAAGCTTTTCTCAAATGTTTTGCTTATAATGTTTATTTGTATATAAGCTATTATTTTTAACAAATACATCGCTCATCTTTTTATATGTATAAAATGCCTTGCTAAATATTAACGCAATGGTCCCAACATTCATGTGTTATTTTTGCGAAAACATTGTGAACACACATCAATACAAATAGGACAGAGACTGAAACGGAGGGTAAGACAAAATATCATCCCAAATATATGTGTTAATGCCGCAGAGATCATTTTCTATTAAAATCATTTTCATAATAGTGTTGTTCATCTTAGAAGAAATATAATTTTTTGGTAAATTTTACTGAGAAAATAATATAAAATGCACAATCTTATCAACATTATCACAATTTAACTAGATATACTGTATCGCACCGTTTTTTATTGTACCGCTTTGCATCGCATAATGTCCTGCTTATTGCAAGTGCAATAATATTCATATTATGATTCGATATTATTATATTAAATCATTTTTATTGACACATTTTCTTGATACAAATTTGACAATAACACGATAATTCAAGCAATGTCTGCTTTTATTGTTTTAATTGAATACACCAATAATAAACATGAGTAGATTATATATTTTGCTTGTTTTAATAATTTATATTTCAAAATTAATAAAATAATTGAAATTTCCAGTGTTTTTGTTTATTTCTTTAATAGCACATAATAATAGAATATACACATTTTATTCTAACGTCAATCGTTCAAATTGTCATAAATATGTCATGATATGGGTCTCAAGTGTTTTTATATTGAATACAAGTATTAATTATATATAAATAAATGTATACGTAAAAATATAACGGTTTTTAATTTAACACAATATGAAAATAGGTTTGATGTCAGTATAATGATAGATACAAGCTTAACATATTCATTTACATAATAAAACCAAAGATATCATCTGGTATGACGAAATAAATGATCTACTGACGCATTTTATATATATAACATATTCATTACCACTTTTATTTACGTAAACAACACATATAATTGCTTGGATAGCACATATAAGGACTTGGATACCACTTATAAGTGCTTGGATACCAAATATAATGATTTTGATACCACTTATAATGGCTTGGATACCACATATAAGAGCTTGGATACCACTTATACGGGCTTGGATACCACTTATAAGAGCTGGGATACCACTTATGTTTGCATGGATACCACTTTTTTTAACATATAGCAAAATCATATTTTGGTATAAAATAGACAGATTCTTGGACATTTTCCTAAATAAATAATTCAAACATCTTTGAATTGTGTCATTTATAATTTTCTTGGACATTCAAAATTCTATTTGAAATACTTTGAAAGTCGACTTTGATAGGTCCTTGAAATATATTGTTTGGAAAGCATCTTTTATTGCGAAATAGACTAAAATCAAGATTGCATCATTTTGATTCATAATAAACAAATTTGAAATATTAAACCATTTTAAATGATTTATCGTTTATTACCGGACCGGGCCAAAAGTTGTCTTCCGTTAACATTTATTAACATAAACATGCGGTAAAGAAGCATAAAGAAACTATAATTAATATGTATAGTTTGCAAGTTACAAGTGTATGATGATTAAATATGGCTTAAACATTTATAGATTAATTTATTAAATTTCAAAGTATACAATGCAAATACATCTGGTATATCTACATTGATGCGATAGATAGTCTGTTCGATTTGGTCAAGTATAATTTGGCTAATACGCCAATTAGATATTTTCATACTTTTCATATCTTTTTATGTCTTAAAACACAACAGTACTGGTACATATCATTGACATACTTGATATATATTACAAAATGTTTATAGTACAAAATACTTTATCGTTTATATAGTACAAAATACTGTATCGTTTATAATACTAAAATACATGACATGTTGTACATGCGTACACTAATACACAATATACAGTTTATAGCAATGAAGATTTTTTATAGTTATTAAAATAAATTTAAAAGCGATAGTCTGATGGATTTTCAGATAAATAATAACATTCCATTGAAAACGTAAATATACATAATCAGATTGTATAGCATAAATAGAACAACAATAATAATACGTAACTTTATATAACAAAATAAATAATTTATTTAAAAATAAGTTGTCATGTATGGAGAGTTATGATTCCTTATTTAATTCTTGTGAATACTAAATACCAAATTGGCATTTTTTAAATGTCTTGTGATATACAATAATTAGGGAAAATATTGTTTAACTTCCACTTACATTTGTTGATTCCACCTTCAGATTTAAGTTGTTATGATAATATCAGGTAGTTTTGTTAACCGCTTTTAATAAGGTTAAATCGACGCAAAAGTGTCAAAACGTCCTTCCGAAATGTTTGATTCATACATGAGTAAATAATTGGATTAGTTGCTGAATTTACAAAATACATAAAAAAGAATAGACGCTTAAGATGTTGAGTTAATGACGGGGCCCGATTGTGGTTGAATTGCGCCAGCTTCAGTATTGGCTCTGAAAAAATAAACTCGTTAATAATGAGCAAGTAAGGCGTGTAGGAAAAGAAAAATAACACGGTTACAAGAGCTAAAGTCTGTGCCGTACGAACATGGGGCTTTCTACGTTTATATTGGGCATCGTTCTGAGAACAGGACTGTTTGTCGAGCTTAATTGATGTTTTCTTGCCATTTTCTGGAATCGGTGCAATCTGATCGATGCAGCCGGTATCGTTATGGTGTATTATTACAGGTGTTGTACAAATCAACGCTTCAAGTTCAACATTTTCCCTTTCCTTGACCGGTGATGCCGAGTCATTGGTTCGAACACTGTCACAGCCAGTGACTTGATGATGTTCTCTTCTGAGAAAGCGAACACTACTGGTCATGCTCGCTCCATAGCGCCTCTTGCGGGTGTATTGACGCCACCAAATGAAACTGAATGTAAAACTGTAGAGTAGAGTGAGAGTGGTGAACATGACAATGAACACAGCAAACAAACTGAGAGTATAATGCTTAAATTGTGGATTGGTGATGTGGTTTTCATCGGGTTCACAGGGACCAACGAGAAATTTGCTGTGCTGCTGCCCCAAAAAGGTATCATTACTCATAAAATTTTGAACTTCAGAGAAACTGTGGTTTTTATCAATTACATGATTCACCAAAATGTCGTTGTCACTAATTTCAATTCCATCATGAACACCACTGTGAAGACCAAAAGGAACCGCTAGACATATTCCGAAGGAAAGGGTTATCAAAAGGCTAATTGTAGTTGTTCGTGGTTTCAACTTTATACCGGGAACAAAGCAAATAAGTAGAAATCTGTCAACTGCAATTAGAACCAGAATTGACGCCGATACTTGAATAAAGAAAGCTTTAGATGTTGAGTGAATCTTGCAGACCAGATCAACTGAGTCCCGTTGCCAGACGATCCAATACAGAGTGGCTGGAATATCCACCAGGCAGATTACTAAGTCAATTACTGCTAGCAGAGTAATGAAAAGATTTGACACTCCATAGCGGAGGTGGTGGCTGAAAACGTAGATAACGAGAGTATTCCCGATACTGCCAACAACGCAAACCAGGCTAAGGATGATGCTTATAATAATTAGGGTCACTCGGAAAATGCGAACTTCACGCTCACGCCCATGGAACTTAAATTGGTTGAATGAAATCATTCGGCTTAAATCTTCAAAGTGAGTAAAATTTATATTATGTTGAAAGTCTTCCATGGTTGTGAGGGAAAAGTATAAAAGATGTGATAAATGTTGTGATTTCTTATAATTTATATGTTTGTCTCTCTCGAGAAAAAGTAACCAATTAAGAAAAGCTTTCATTATGATCCAATAAGAACATTAGGAATGTGAACTCAAAACATAAGAAATATGACTATTTTTATTATATTCTTAAACTTTAATAAAGTTCTACATATTACTAAATATTCACCTTATGATAATAACAAAATAATAAATGCTTAATCTTAACTGGTAAAATAAGTTTTAGACATTGAATTAAGTTGTATGAATTATAGTTTTACCATTTATGTTATAATCTCCAATCAGATCATCAGTGAACAAAAATTAAATAGTTATTACACTTTATCATAGCGTTATTCGTGGTTTTATGTACTTTTTAATAGATATAATAAAATTGTACTATTACAAGGAAATCTTAACTTATGTACAGAAGAAAACGCACCTGGGTAATAAATGATCAAACATATAAAAAAAAAATTATCATATTTTATTTATATTATATTAAATATTTTTTCTAATATTAATTTGTATAACCTTCTCTAAATAGGACTATTACTTATCATTTAAATAATAATTAAACTAATTATAAAAATGTATTGTTATTAAATAAATATAATTTTCATTTTATTAAATTATTTTATTATAGAAGCATTAATAAATATTACATTTAAATATGTATGGCTCATAACTAAATCAGTGAATTTAATTAAATAATTATACAGTTGATATGTCGCAGTTTAGAGTAAATTAAAAATAATGAAACATACTATATATACTATACACCATGTCCAGAAGAAATTTCTTTGTATTAGTGTAATAAATTATTTTGTATCTTTTTCATAATAAATTTAGATAATATGATTAACGATAAAAATTATTTATACAATTCGGGGTAATTAATTTTGAAACATATTCTGATTAATATTCAACATGAAATAATAATTTAGCTTGGCTGTGATTATGTTTGAGGGTGTTGTTCCAGAATATGCAATAAAAACAACTGTTTATTTGAATAAATATCCAAAAATTATTATACTATATCATAAATCTCCTTTTCCAATTTTACATGATGGTAACACTTCTCTTAGTGTTATAAACAGAACAATATACCAATTATGTCTTTGACAAAAATGATTGATTAGGCAAAACAAAAATAAAAATAGGTGCGTGTATAAGGCTCATTTAATTTAATTAAGCATATCAATAATATATCTTACGGAAGAGTCTGAACGGTGAGACAATGCAGTAAAAAGGATTGCTGACAGGGCTGATGTATCCGAGAGGGAAAGACTGAAGTTGGGGGTGAAGCTGGGCCCGCGGTGAAGAGAGGGGATTCTGATATAGGGTGTAAATTCTTCACATTATATATTATTCTTAATGCAAATTTTCAATCATATTCGAAAATTAAAAATTGTAATTATTTGTTTTATATTGGGAGAATGAATGTTTACATTTATTAAAGTCTTAAAATATGTCTTCGTGTCGAAATCAAAGACACAAAGTTTCTAAACTGAGAAGAAAAATGAAAGAAGCATTTTCTCTCTATAGTCTAATCTTTTGAGGAAATGTTTTACAATACACTCGCTCCGTCGCGCGCGAGTAATAAATATTCCACACTCAGTTTTTTTCTCTGTCGCATTTCTGCTCAAATAATTAACATGTGTTAGACAGTATATTTTTGGAATCAATTCTTCGCATTTATTTACTTTGCAAATGTGTCGACTTAGAAGTCTATTTATTTTAAAATGGTTGCTTTTCAATTGAGTTCTGGAATTTATTAATATGTAGTACCACTTTTTAAAATACTATTAAATATAAATTTAATGAAAATTATTTAAATCAAATAGCAGCATATTCCAATCATTAGGCTACATTAGTATAGTTTATATCTAATAATATTTAAAGCTAATATGGATTTATTGTTATTATATAAATTAATAAATGGATAATTAATTTTAAACTATTGTACATATTGTCTAATTAGTGATTATACATAAAAAACGTAAACTAAGGTAAGAGGGAGAGTGAATTTAAATGTAAAGCGGTACATGAGCATTCAAGGAAAGAGGGGGGTGTATAAGAAAGCATGTAACGTTAAAAAAATATGTATAGAATGTTTGTTCACTTTACGTTTTGTTATATTGTATAGAATGTTTGTTCACTTTACGTTTTGTTATATTTCGTTATATTTTTCGTGCACATACATTTAATTCACTCTGTCTCTGTTTATTACATCTCTATTGATAAATTTTGATATATCTGTTGAGCAATATACTGTACATAACGTTGGTTTTAGTGTTTTAGTTTTTACTTCAAAATATTTCTTAAAAGCTATTTTGATATCACATTAATGTATTTATAATAATAATCATAGTTTAATGTCCCTGTGTATGGAGATACAGAACATTTCGTAATTATATATTTGTTTACATATTCAACAAATTAATTAACAATAACAACCGATTTTTCTCTACATGTATACTAATTTATCACAACGAACAACATTTTACATGAATCTGATGCTGTCAAGATAACAGCTTTTAAACAAAAAAACCGATTGGTATTTGTCTGAACAATCTTCCAAGCATAGAGTTCATGGGAACATATATAATATGTACTAATATGCACTTCCAAGTGAGTAAAATTAATGTTATATTGAAAGTCTTCCGTGGTTGTGCCAGGAAAAGCATAACAGATGTGATAAATATTGTGATTTCTTATAATTTAAGTTTATCTGATTCGAGGGAAAATAGCCAATGAAGAAAAGCTTTCCTTGTGATACAATAAGAACATCAGGAATTTTTTTTTTTTTTTAATATATATAGGAAATACTACTAATTATATTATATAATATTAGATTTTTTTTAATATGCATACATTTTTTTCAATTTTTTCCAATGACTAAATTTTGTGTCTACATTACATTATTACATTATATTAAATCTATATATATACTGCAAATAAAAATATAGAACAAAAATTCATCATTAGTAATTTTTTGGAAAAATCTTTATAACTTAAAAATTTTATACCCAAATATCACTTGAAGATATGAAGATTTCACCTGAAGATAATATTTCCATAAATCTAACAGCCTCAGCAATTTAGTAAATACACCAGCATATACGTACATATATTTTCAGGGACAAAAGGAATTCCGAATTCTGAGGTAACGGTTTTGTCCGGTAATGTTTTTTCAAATGTTAGTAGAGTCATTTATTTTACTTCTTTTAATAACGAATTAAAGAAATTGAGGAAACAAGCGGACTAAAAGTAATTCGAAGGTAATTATAATATTGTTCAATTACAAAATGAATACCACCTTAACCTACCTAAACAGAAGAAACAAATTGTGTATAAATAATTACATGTCATAATATAATAATAATAATAATAAAACGATATTTAAACTGGATGATAGCCATTTGTTAGATTAAAATACAAATCGGTGTTTTAATTGTCAGCTCACATGTAGAAATATCACACTTAAGTCAGCACTTTTTTTGGCTACTGACAAAAACACACCTCTTGTGATTGTCACGAAGAGCTAGTACAGCTGCTGTTGATACTGTTTGGTGACGTCTTATAAGATCCCGCAGTGGAGCGTTACCTGGTGCCAATAGATAGAGACGGCAGAGTTGAAATTTCCAAGTGTTCCATTGCGGATTAAAAATTTAATAAAGGTTTTCGGGGAACTTAAATCCAAGATGTTACACCAAAAGTATTTTGAAAACGTCTATACACTTGAATTTGACGTTACACGCGACGACATATTCATGAGCTGCATTCATGGCTCCTTTTGTTTGGTTGTACTACTATAGGACAAAATTGCTCTTTAGAATACTTTTCATATACAAAAAGGTTTTAAAGCCATATTTTTAACATAAATATATGAAATAATCTTTTTCAATTCTTTATATATGTTTAATTTATTATAAGTTATAATAATAAATTATATATCTTATTCCATTCAATATATATGGCTAGACTAAATCTGAAAATACTGTTAGTTTTTATATATTAGATTTATCTGGCGCTCAATGTTATTCCAACCAATTAAAATTTGACCATTTTAATCATATCTAGAAAGCATTTCATTTTATAATCTATAAAGACAAGGCTAATTTATTAAACGTGCAATTATTTTTATTATTAATTGTTATAATTATAATAATATATAATTATATAATTATTAATATTTGTGCATATATTATTTATTAAGTAACAATCTGTGTTTTGATAAAGATAAAATGTATTAAATTGCACCGATAACTAATGAACAACTGTATAAAACGTACAAATTGTAAATATTTCATCACAGTAAATTATGGACATACAAATAGACACAAAAGAACCGGAATTAAGTATCTCACATATAACTAAGTTCGATGAATGATTAGTCTCAAATAAAAATATATATATATATGATTATAGTTTTAGCACGTTCGTGTAATAGTTGCAGATTTCAGTGTTATACGTATGTACTATCTAAAAGTAGTTATTGATAAAGTCATTAACAAAGTTTTCCATGTTTAAATTCGGAACTCTGAAACACATTTAATTATCATGTTTAATTACTATAATAATATAATTGTTATAATAATAACCATAATTACTGTTTAAATATAGATAACTAAATAGATTAAACATTTAAGTGATTATATTATATTTAATACATTAATTCAATTATTTTAAGATATGTAGTGATCAAACATTAACATTAATTAAATGTGAAAATAACCACATAATAAGATAAGTTTATTAAGTGTTTATTAAGTGTTAATAAGTGTATATCACAATTTGTTTTGATGAATTTCATCAATATTTAAAAAGAACCACTATTTTTCGAATTATTACACCTTTAGTCATTTATTCGCTTGGAATCTTATGTAAAATTAATAAATTGTGAAATTTTTAAATCTTGACTTATACGTGAACATTTATAAAGGATCCATCCACTTTTAGATGTTAAATTAAATTTTGATCTCTATGCGGCAATCCCTCACTTTGAGAGTTAGATTAGCAAGGCACTCAATGCAAAGTCGGATGTACCCCTTGCTGCTCGACCAACCCATAAACTACAGTGCACCGCATGGCTCAAACTGGCTCAGTACTTCACCGCTTTCGTCTGCGATGGGAAAAAGATGGTCGATACCTTCAAGTATGGATTAGGTCAATATCAAATAGTCTTTTGCGCGACCAACCTCTACAACGGCCAGGTGAGATACCCTAAAAGCACAGTGTCCTGTTCAATGTTCTTCAAAGTGAACCCGAGTGTTATTTCAAAGTAAGCAAAGAGAAACCCAATGCTGTTGCTGAAGAGCCGCCAGTCAAGAAGATGAAAGTCTCTCTCTCTCGCTCTCTTCGAAAGGGTTTTTTTTACGGCAGGCATTGGTGCAGTTAAATGAGACGTTGAAATATATATATATATTTAGTGTTAATTTAGTTGTTGTCTGGTATATAACAGTAGTTGATTTTATTGTATTATTTATTTATAACTTATATTATATTTATCACATCAATTCTTTAACTTTGCAGGGATCTCAATTTGCCAATTAATTGACTGTCTCAAAATAAAAAATAAAATATTAAACACATATATAATTAAATATTACTATATTAATAATCAAATGTACCTTAACTTTCTTCCAATGTGTTCTCTGTGTACGAGCCTTCTTTGTACAAGCTTTGGGATGTCGTTGTAGTGTTAGACTACAGCCTATGTGTTACACTGATTGATTGTTCGCATGCTTAAATAAATTTTGACATTTTCTAGGCTAAATTCCAAGTTTCTTTAATGTAATATATATTTAGAATTATTTAGCATGCTTTTTCAAAATGTCCTTGAATTCTCTCCTTCAAAGCGGAATAGATACTATAATTCGTATATCACTAACAGCATAACAGTATAAATCAAACGTATTCGTACTGATAATGTGATGTCTAAATTACCATTCAATATATTTATAGTAATACTTTAGAGTGTCTGAATAAATTATTGATCAGCATTCTTTACAATAGCTTTCTTCAACTTTAAATTAGCCTTTGAGAATGATTGTAGAAAAGAATAGTGTCGCCCAAATAGTTAAAAAAAGAATCGTTTGCTTATAACTTATTGCTTATAACATTATATTCACGCTCATATAAGCATATAGCTGTGGTGCTGTGGTGCTTCATAGGCTATAATAAATACGTTTTCTAAACTGAATTTTATTTGTTGTATTTCAAAAAAATAAAGAAAAGGGTATAAAGTTTTGTAGCACTATAAAAGACTGTTATTAAATATTTGTCATGTCATGTCTCGCAGAATACTAAACAGTACTGGATAATGTGTATTGAGAGGCCGAGTCCTGCTATCACAGCCTTTGACAAACAGGTGTCGAGTAATATTTATCAAGAAACAATTGTCTTTACAAAAAGATGGATCACCAATTGAGAACATGATATCATCAATCAATTCAATCATGACATCATCAAGTAAAATCACATTTCCGCTATCAATTTTGTTAAAATTGTCAGGCAAACCCTAATGAGTAGTTATTTCCACTGTCTTAAAACGACCATCTCTGATTAAATAGGCCTAATATATTAAAAGATTTGAGTTTGTATATTAGAATCGATAAGACACCCTTTAATCAATATTTTTATCTTTGGTTTAAGAGTGGCACTAGCTCCATTATAAAAGCCAGCTATAGCACTATCTGTTGTATGATAATTTGCTGCTCCAAAGTTGAACTTTCCCTTACCAACAGCACGAAATTTGCCTGTGTCCACTGCATGGGCCATTTCATGCTTCTCCAGGTGGTGTTACATAAGTTTTTGCAAAACTCGTTCACCGAGAGCTAATGCTATGTTGTTTTTTGATTGTCTAATTGCTTCTTTTATTTCGTCCAGAAGAATCTCTGGTCCTTTTTCGTTGGCGTCATCCGACTTTTTGTATATAGATCCTCAGCTTGTTGTCTCCAAAGAAACTAATTCTTTGGTTGTCTCACCTTGGTTGTAACCTTATCTATCATTATGTCTCCGCTACTGTCTTTGGTACATCCTTGTTGCAGTCTTCCTTATGAGTTTTCTGTAACTATATCCTACTAATAACGTTATGGTATCAGACTGACAATACATGCTATTAATATGTATAATGCAGGATTCTGACTTCTATGTTCAGTCCAAATTTATTACATTATAAACTTACTTCATGCATCATATAATTAGAAATTCAATAACGTAAATGTATTGTAATACATTTTTCAAGAAGGTATAAGAGAATCAAGATGAAATTATTGAAAAAAAAGTGTCTCAAAATGAACCTTATATGTACGAAACTATAAGCGGCGGGTATATGGATTGTTCCCGACATTGGTTCAGGAGGCTTGATTCCAACCTTTAGCTCAAAGTGTAAACTTTTATAAGAGGTATTTTTAAGGGTATTGAACTTTTATCTTCCAGTCATGAATTCCACATTTTTATTTTTTAGACATGATTTAGAAAAAATTGGAAGCTTTTTAGAATTATAAGGGTCGCATTACTTAGCATGCGTTTCTCATTTATAGAATGGATAATGTAGTTAATTTCTGTAATTTATGCTTTATGGATGCATATTTATATTCTAGGATTGTAGGGAACGCGTATTTCTTATGCCATTAAGAATATATTATAAGAGTTTCTCACTTTAGAATCGAGTGGTGGGAATTTACCTAAGTATATAATTATAATTACTTATAGACGCTACTAAAATGCTGCATTTTCGAATTAAATGGTTCTAATTTATTTTATAGATACTGGTAGCACATAGGCTATTTGGACTTTCAGACATGATTATAGTACCATATTTATCCTTTTCAGAGAGTTAAGGAGAGGGCAGGGCGCTTATACTTCTCTATTTAAGATTGATTTTTATAATTTTCATGAACGTAGAATTTTCATGAATAGCAGAGATTTCAAACTCAACATCTTTGTGTTTTATTTAAATAATTTCTATTTTTGTTTACATTACATCAATTGAAATTCACATATTATAAATATTCAAAAGAAATTCTATATAATCACACACTCCCACAATTTTTTTAATTTATATAAATTTATGCCATGAAAAGTGGTTTCCAAATTATATTCCCAATCCTAATTTTACAAATGCGCTTAACAACATGGATAGCTTTTTTTTAAATATAATTTGATATTCAGTTCGATATCATTCGTCAAATGAACCTTCGACACATAACCACACACATGATTGTCAATAGGCATTTTCATGTTTCTTTCCGATTGTTTATTATAAAGAATTTCAGGTAATATGTTATGTTATGATAACCATAACGTATATAACAATATATCAAATGTATATTTTTAATTTTACAAATTATTCATTCTTTTGTTGTAAACTATTTTGTTCCATATAGGCAACAAAATCTTTATTTTTGGTTACAAATATCATAACATAATTTTTTCCGTCAATTATATCTCTAATATTTGTGCATAATCTATTTTCATATATTTTTATATCATTTCGGTTGGGTTGGATCATACAATAAAAACTAGCTTTATGTGTGTACGTGCATTTGTTATACAAAGTTGTGTAATTTATTTTTAGGTATTTAACGCTCTTCAGAATATTCATCTGGAAGTAGAAATTTTAATCTGCAACTTAATTTACCATTATAATTATGCAGTTCTTCCATCAGAGACTACTTTATTCAAAGATATATAAAGTGACAGTGTTCATATGATCAAATCTGAAGTTAGAATGCATTATTATAGTGAATTCATGGTGGCATTATTATCTCAACGCATCATCATGTTGGGATCTAAGTAAAATGTGATACACACATACCCAAAAAGCATGCAATTAGATCATGTAGATAATTATCTCTCATAAAACGTTATAGAGCGACGTAGATCTGCGTTTAGATTTGCGAATGAATTATTATTGTGGTTAAACAAGTTTCGTAAAAGGCTTACATTTTACTTCATTAATGGGCAGGGATAAATTTGCGTATTTGAAACGAAGTACAAATTGAACAGCTAAATAAATCTTTTTAAGTTATATACGTACTTGTCTTGATATATATGTGCTTCATATTTATGGTCAAACATTTATATTTTTCTATTTATGGTTCTGTTATTTGCTACTCTTAGCTTAATGAGAACAATGTACAAGTAAAACACAAAAATAATATCGTTTTTATAAGAACGTTTCTCGAAATTTATATTTTTTTAAATAAAATTCTATATTTTACTATTTCAATTGATAAAAAACAATAGGTAAGACCAAATTTAATCCAAAAATGTTGTACTGTCCAGGCATATCCTTTCAATGAAAGTAAATTGTTTAATGTAAATAACTGCATTATTATACAAAATATATTATTTAATTACACTATTATACACCAAAGTTTTATGACATCATTCATTGACCTTGAATTGCCCCAAATAATGTTCTGTGTTAAAATTACATTATAATATAGACGTAAATGAAACTGTTGCATATTTACTCAAATTTTATCATTTATTAGAGAGCTCTATTCACTTTTCACAATCCAGGGTTATTAATATAAACTGCCCCTCTTTTACAAAAGAGGAACCTGTGAACGGCTAACCCCGGTACTGTCAATATTGCAAAAATTATACCAATAGTTACATATTTTATTGTATTATGTAAAAGGTGTCCTTAAAATAAGGCAGCTAATAGTGTCAGAAATATAGGCGTTATATAAATAGTAGATATGACAGTACGAAAAGAAGTGTTTTAAAGTATAGGTACTACATAGACTAAAATGTTATGCAATTTAATGTATATTGCAAAAAGTATATCTAATATTGTACACTTTTATATAATCAAAACAATACCATAAATTAATCATAAATTTTACATATACAAATCTGAAAATATTACCTACATTGAATAAATTGTGCTACTTAGTAACATCTTACTTTCAAATGTTTTATTATTAAAAGTAAATAGACACAAAAATAATGTATATTAACTACCGAACGAGATCACATTGTATACAATTACTTTTTTAATTAAGCACAACTTAATGTTTACTTTGCTATATTAAACCCTAGTTGTATCAGAGGCCCTTGGAAGCTTATTTGGCCGGACGGGTTAATCATATTGACCCATCAGCATTTAACCTTTATAATACATATTCTCCATTAATTAGTACATTATGTTGTCGCTTTTTGGGAAGTCTACTTGGTGTGAACATAACTAAGTTTTTAGGTTATTATTGATGTTTAGTGACATCGTCATATAGAATAAAGTATGTAAGAATGTTGGTAAACAATAAAAGCTTTAACCTAAAAACTTTAATACTTTTTTAAACAAAAAAAAGTATATGTCTAAAAAAGAATAAAAATTAAACAACTTTAATTACATTATAAATCAAATGAAATGCAAAAAAGACAAATAACAATAATTTTCTGGAAAATAAACAAGATAATTTTTACGAGATATATAGTAGTTAAAATCAAATATGTTCATCGTATTGGTCGAAACTTCATAACAATATCTGTAGCAATTGATTTCCTTAATGAAAAGTCACACATTCCGATGGTACAATTCTTTGGTACTTGAAGATAGTTAAGTCCATTATTGATAAAAACCGTCCATTCACGAATTCTGAAAAGCATTAAAAAACATATTATAAATTAGCTTCACCTTATGCTATTGCCTACTTTAAAATAGACACAAATTTAATAAAACATTTAGGAAATTGTATTATAAATATTACTATACTTAAATGAGCTATTTAGGCACGAATAGTTAAAATTTCAAAAAACACTAATTATTTAGTGCTTGAATAACAATATTTCAAAACACTGAAAATGTTTTTTAGAATAGAAGGTCAAATTATGACCTCAATGCTCCGAACACCCACTTAACTATTTTTTTAAATATTCTAAATAAATTTACATTCGATATTTAGTTCGTAAGTTAATTTTACTTTACCGAATTTGCGAAAATTGCGAGCTCATGAATTTTTCTTAAATTATTTGAATTGTGGTAAAATAGTTAATTTTCCATAATAATTATAGTCGGGATATACATATATAGTTGATGTACATCATATCAATCATATTATTATATATGATTATCATCAGATCATTCTGAAAGTTAACTAAAAGAATTCTCAAACAAATTGTCGCCAGTAATTTTTTGGAAAATAATCTATGACCACATTTCCCAAAGCTACTTTTTCAACTCTTGGTTGCGACCCAATTAATAAATGTGTTGCTTAAGTTGTTTTCATTTAAACATTTGTTCCTCTACTAAATAAATAATTTTAAGTACAACTGGTTCTTGAGATTGTAGTGTTACACAAAAACATACATACTAACATTGAGTATTATATTTATATTATGGACTGATTACTACCGAATGTTGTGCTTTGTATAACCAGATCCGCCACTATTGAAGTGTAAATAAAGCTCAACGATCCCTACATATAATACATAATATAGCGGTGTAACTATGTCTACTTTTTGGCTGATTTCATTGGACAATAAGCAAAATTATGGTTTTTCCACTGTAGTTTAGCCTCCACTATGCCAATAATAAATATTTTAACTTTAATCATAATTTATAACAAACATAATAGTTTAACAAAAGTTTTGAAAAAATCTGCCCAAATCTCAAAACATACCTTTTGAACCCCATGAAACAGATTTATAGGTCAAATAAATTTTACAGAACAGCTTGTATAAAAACAAATATCTAATAAAATAAAATATATAATTTAACAAACAAAATACTGTCTGCCAAATTAACGGTCTGACAAAAACAAATAAAATTATTATTAATAAGACGTCAAGTATTTCCTTAAGTAGAAAAAAACTCCAATTAATTAATTATATCAAAAATGACATGGATAAAACTAAATGTTCAGCAAATGACAATAAAATGAATGCAGGTAATGACTTAATATTAGAAACAATTACCGGTTTCTGTTTTATTATATCTTGTTTAATTTTCAGTTTCATCTCGTGTCAGTTTTAATATATCTTGGGTTTTTATTCAGTTATTTTGAACAGAAGAACAATTAATTTTTATTTATTCTTATTTTTGCGGTTAATTTTACACAGAGTTACACATTTTTTATATTGTACGTTCATTATATCTCAAATAGTAGCTCATTTAAATTACTAAGTTAAATATTTTTATCAAATATTAATGCCAATCGTATTTAAAAATACATAAATATGAATAAATACTTCCAACTTCAGACCGGTAAAAAATTTGCGCGAAAGAAATTTGTGTGAACTTGTGTTGAAAATGTTCTTTGATAGCACATAAACTAAATAGAATGGTCGACCCTATACTTCAATTAAATTGTGTATATATATACATACTGACATTTAACAGAGGCTAATTTCATTGGCTACAGTCTAATGTAACATAAGATAAGTAAAAATTGCTTACACTCAGTTTGAAAATTAAAATATAGAAGAAAAAAAAATCAATTCATCCATTTAATATTTAACATTAGCAGCACCAGGAGGTTTTGAAACAATATGTTTTTTATTTTATAAATTAATAGGTTCTAATCAAACATTTGGCACTAAATTTAACTAAAAATATATTTATGTGTCAATATAGTTGTTAATGTTATGAATTATAGACAACGTTTTAGTAAGTTAGCACACAATAACGGATCACATTAATTTGGGAAAGCACAATCTCTCTCCACTTCTGCACGATCAGTTTGCCTTGTTTAGTATATATTATTTCCTAACGTTGTAGGCCTAGTACACCATAGTCAGCGGCCTACTTAGTTTATGCTATTAAATAAAATATATTAAAATTATTATTAATTTCAAACTTACATTAAACGTAAAAATATTTATTAAAAATCTTTAGGTATAGAATTTATACATAACTCTCCATAAAATAATTTTATAATTACTTCAAAAACATAAAAAATAAGATATCTAATAAAAATGCAATAGGATAAACAATGATACATGAGAAAATGTAGCAATTTGCAAAACAGAATACTTTTAGCTTATGAAAAATACATAATTAAATAAATCGCAATAGTTATAATCATATTATGTTCTTCTACTTTTACAGAATCCCCTGAAGCTCTTTTGTCTCATTGCTCTTTGAATTATTATTTCTAATATTATTTTCCTATTCTGTTTGTTCTTTAATTTCACGTTATCAATTATTGCAAAAGAAAACTGAAAGTTGTTGATAATTTTACTTCTACTCTTAGTTAATATTTCAATTCTAATTCTTTGTAGTTGTATTTAATATTATTTGTCACATATTTCATGTTTACTGTCAGTATGAGGTTCTAATGCAATTTGTTAACACCATATCTATACTATACGTGCATTACTTACTGAATATAACCGTCGGAAAATACATCATTAACTGTAAAATGGAAAAGCACATCATACATCTCAAGAGATTTTTTCAGCGTTCGAAACCGATCATGCTGAGCGGCTGGCGATTGCTGAAATTTAGGTTAGATTGGACATAGTGAACAAACAAAATGATTAAAAGTAATTACAAAGATAGGAAAGATATAGCAAATTGCACCGAATAAAGTACATTTTAAACTAAATAAATAATCATAATGATAGTACTGGCACTAGTATTATTGTTAGGGTATAACATTTTGATTGGCATAAAATATTATCGCATTTCTACGAGAAAGATTCACTAATTAAATTTAGTTTTACTTGAGCTTTTGTATGTGACTAGTTAACAAACTAAATGTATATTGGCTACATAATAATAGAAAATACGCGCAACCAATCTCTTACTAAATACCATAAATTTATAATAAAACAAATATAAAACTAGGAATAAATACTTTTTTTTGAGCGCTTTGTATTAAAAAGTATTACATTTTCAGTAAATAGCATAGACAAAACGTCAAGAATATGTGAACAAAACCAAAAGTGCATTTCATTTGTCTGTCACAATATTGATGGCAAACATGTCACCTTCGTGCCACCAATATTTAAAATAGTGATGCTAGAATATGAAGCCGCAAAATTTGTATTTTGTTATGAATTAAAAGTTTTCATCTAATTTTCTCACGTAGTTGTAATCAAATTAATCAAAACAATTAATTAAAGAAATATTAAGTATATTAAAATAACGCAATAAAATAAAAGTCGGTTAAAAACTGTTTTTAAAAACCTGATTTAATGTACATATATTTTTAATTTGCTTTAAATTTTTGTCAGATAGGTTATTATGAAAATTTATAAGGTCGTTTAGAGACCAACTAAGACAGAAATAACAGAAGTTTAAAACATAAGATGTAAATGTATGGATCAAATATATTTTAGTTATAATATTTAAAATAAACACTTATTTTTAGCTTTGTTATTGATATTTCAATATTTATAAAATTTCAGGTTTTAATTTTTTTAATTACAAAAGTGTCGAATTCCCAGTGTTTTCATGAATTTGTTTACTAGCAGAATACTTCCTGACTTTTCCTTGAGGCGCGGAAACCTGGCAACACATGCATTAAAATTAAATGATAAAAAATAAAATAAGAATTATTTATAATAGAATTTTTTTGTTTTTCAAAACATATTATATTTAAAATACTAAACTTAACCGTTAGCATCATTATGAAATAAATTCTTCAATAATACGAACATATTTAAGGAGAAACTGGCTGAAAATAACAAAATTGTTATACAAACATGCAATAGTGAAAAGATAACAAATGTGAACAATGAATTTGTACACGCATTCAAATTACCTTGTCCGGAAATGTATGTAAACGTATTGTGAGTGGTCGTTTAGTGGTTCCTTTTACGACAACCTCACAAAACCTGACCAGATTTTCGACCTAAATTATATAAATATATAGGTATAAAACGTGTGCACGCGTTATATAAATGTTTAAGGTATCACTGAAATATACTTCCTTCACCTGATTAGCACTCATAATGTTTTCGTCAAATATTTCAATATGGTCGACATCTTCATTGAGGAATCGATTAAATATATATTGAAAACCAACATGACGAGTACCTTCAGGCAATGAAATGATTTCATCATAGCAACCCGACTCTATAATAGAAAATGAACAATATGATGACCAAGTTTCGATATCACTATAATGTACATGTTTAGTAAAATACTTTTTCAGCATCAAAATTAATAAAAAATGGAGATGAAAATACGACGAAAGAAAGATGAAATGAAAATGCAACAAAAAATGTTAATTGCGTAAGTAATTATATCGACAACCAAATAATATTTAAAGCAATTAATAGATGTTGTCTCAAACTTTCAAATTATCAACCTCGTTTAAGGTAGCGAAAAAATGGTGAATTCAGAACTCACAATCACATTTTATCATGGGCCCTTTCTGTCTGACCCCCTTCCCTATGTTTCCACTTGTAATGAAATTTATAATTTGCTATCACGTGCTTCTTTCCCTCCTCCTGTATTACAACATTGTTTAAAAATATATATGTTATTATAATTTTTTAACAATTTAGGCTCTTTAAATTGACATTGTTTGTTTATATTAGCTACTTGTTTATTTTATTCTTCCGGTTTTTCTAGTGGATTTAAGTCTCAACAAAGAAACGTATAACAAATTTGAAAATTAATTACACAAAAAAGTGGAAAATAAAAAATTAGTCAAGAATCGATGGCCTGAGCCACTAGCATTCCTGCTATTAATATTTTCAAATGTAACACAATACGCGTTCTCGATATCTATTCGTTTCTTCTAATGCATTGTTTATTTCACATCACTAAATAAATATTGTTTTGTTGATACTACAATTATGTTAGAAATAGCTAGACATAAAATAAGCTTACTATTAGCTATATTTATCAAGCGTTGTTTCGTTAAAGCTTTCTCCTCTGTGCAATTGGTAATCCTAGCATTAATTAATTGGCCATTTTCATCGTCTGAAATTGAAACAATTAACACTAAACATTCACAAACTATTATGAACATATGCATTAAAACAGAACTTTCAGGCAGAAATATTAAAAAATAAAAACAGAAATATAAACAGTCATAAAAATCATTACCTATAATCAGAATACACAAGAATCTGATTTAATCATAACATAAAAATTAAAGATAAGTGGAAAACTTAATTCATCTAATAAAATTTAGTAAAAGGGACTGCTTTATTAAAAGCTGTTTAATACTTTCAATGCGGTAAATGTTTACAGTAGTATTATTTAGCAATTATGTATTATATATCACATAAAGTAATCTAAAATGCTATAAAATATGTGAATTAAAAATACATTATTTGTCTTATTAGAAAAACAAAATGTCACAATTTCTTATTAATACACTAATTATAAAAATCATCAACTGAATAAACATAATGTTTATTTCGAAATACATTTTTTGGTGACGAGGTACTTTATTTCTAACAATAATATATTTTTTAATTCGCTTTAAAAGCTGCATATTATGCGTTACAATGGTTTGTAACACTTTAGTTACTCAACGAAATTTTAAAAAAAGTCCATTTTTGTCTATATTAACTTCAGCTTAATTTATCTAAAATAATTAAAACTAAGTCATGTATAATGCTATGTGAAAAATACTACAGATATTGTTTAGGGCCTACAGTGTACCTACCTATTAATTAGGACTCATCTTGAATAGCAATGTGAGGTTCTACATTGGCAACTTTTTTACAATTAACAAACAAAGCTTAACCACTTCTAGAGAATACAATAAAAATGTTAACAGCTATTTCCAAAGGTTTAATTAAAATTCCATATAATCATACCATGAGACATCTCCTATAGAGGATTGTATGAAACTATTAAAACTATCAAAACAAATCAAAGGAAAAGTTGAACATTTATTGATTATGTTTTCTTGAAAAAGCGACAATCCTAGTTTTTGTTTTGTTTCAATCATTAATATTTTGATACTTTAGTACATAACTCTGATTCCTATATTATTTTTTATGAAGTCTTGTTGATATCAAATCATTTATAAAATATAACTACAATGCTTAAATAATTTTTTAATATGCCATAAATAAAGTGTTGTAAAGAACAATCTATTGTTAGAATTAAAAGTTGTAGCCAAAATTATCTGTCCATATAGTATTAGTATAAATGTGTAAACATATAATATATATTATATTATCATGTTATGAATCATATTTTTAAGAAAATGTCAATTGCGAAAATTAGTGTTCTTACTTATATTCCCAACTAAACTGAGTGCTGCTTTAAATAAATCTATGGCATTATCCAAATTCAAAACAGCTTCAGTAAAACATTTCTTCTCTTTAAAGCCAATGGCTTTATTGAATGAATTCTCAGCCATTGATTTCAGTCTGTTAATAGCTTCATTAACCTCCATAATGAAAGCTGAAATTAGAAAATTAAATTGGCATTACAAACCACAAGACATATCACAATTTAAAAAAACACATCTGCAAGACGGTTGTATCAGCCGAATGGATTATAACATGATTCAAAGCATATAATGTTTAGCTGCAGTAAAGTAGTGTATTAATATAAAACATGTTTGAAAAATCTTCTTTTTTTGTTAATACTCAGAAACATTACCATGCTCTTAATAAAATATCATGGAGTTGTTATTTTTATCTTATCAATCCAAAAAGATAGGATATCATCAAAATGATGTATGCCATTCAAAAGTGTCCATGAAATTAGAATGTGAAAATCAATTCTACATGTAGTAACTGCAACAATGAACCAAGTAAGCTTTGCTATCAACTTCTGACATGAACATAACTTTGTTACTTCATTATTATCTGGCTTAATTGTAATTATTGATTACTTTAATGTTTTTCTCAACATTTTAATTATTTAAATAAAAAACTAGTGTTACACGTATATTTAATTTTTTTGAAAAAATTTTAAATGAAAAATAAAATTATTTTATAAAATAATTAAATGTAGAAGTAAAAAAATTAACATATTAATAAGGTAGAAAAGAGTTTATGGTGGCTTACAATGAATTATTATATTGAAACAATGTGGAATGAATCTGAATTAAATCATTAAAAACATAGATATGGCTCACGAGTTGATATTGGTTTCTATGTTGGGTTGAAAACTGTCTCCGAAATAGCATAATATATATAGCTAATAATTAATGAATAATAAAAGTTCAATCAATAGATAGAACTGTTAGTTAGACACTAAAATAAATGGGAAAATATGTATATTTATATAATATAAAACATGTGAAAATAATAAGGTTATTTATGTAAAGTTATATGAAAATTATTACAATATCATAATAATGGCAAAAAGGGGTGGATTAAATAACAACAATTTGTAAGTAACCCTAAAATAATTATATATACAATAGACTTTTTTAGACGTGTCAATACACCACTTTACCCTAAAAATGCAAAAAAACAAATAACAATAATTTTCTGGAAAATAAACAAGATAATTTTTACGAGATATATAGTAGTTAAAATCAAATATGTTC
>JAUZND010028082.1:0-23545 GCA_034780555.1 Coelogynopora nodosa
GTGCCGGAGATTGGAGTCAGGGAATAGTCAGGGAACTTTTTGGGTCAGGGAGAGTGGCCACCCTGGATATGTATAGCAATGACATGCTAATGGATTATATAATTGTAAGTAATTAGACATTTTATGTCAGAATTTTTTTTTTCAAATATTATTTATGAATTTAATGTGGAATTTAGAATTTATTTTAACTATATTTACAATTTTGTCACATTAATTAATAAAATCACATAAAAAAGGAATTATTATTACTAAGATAATAGTAGTATAATTTCATAACTTGTATTCGTCTTTGTCTAACATTTAATATAAATGACAAATTAAATTACACACAATTGAAAGTATGAAAGCATTAATTACTAGCCTCTGTAATAATAAGATTCCAAGCTATTTAACCCACAGGTAAGACTCATGAGAGGATTTTTACCAAGAATAAAGGCCATCTATAATATTAATTCCGCCCATATTTTTTGTGTACCACATAAGTGATTGTCTTATTGTATAAGTTAAGCCTCAGGTTATGTTTTGATGATAGCATATAAGTGAGTATCCACCACGAGAGGAAATAAATGTGTTCATGTGTTGTTTCAACTTTTATATAACATATAGAACTAATATATATTTTTACACTGTAAACTTCATATCTAATTATATTATACCACAAATATATAATTGTATATAATTCAACTTAATATATTATGTGGATACAAAGCAAATAATATACATCAATTCAATTTCTCTAATGTTATTTTTTAACTTTAAAAAAAATTAAATAGTGTGTTACCTTTGAAGACTCCGTTACTTATTCTTGTTTGGAATATTGTGAGTGTTCTTGTAATTGCTATTGTAATATTTATTGACTATGCCATTGTATCCGGAATCCAATAATCCAACATGATTTAACAGGTAAACTGCAATTATTTTAGATTTAGACAAATTCAAACTCTTAGTTCTAAATCAGTCATTTTCATAAAACAAAAAATCATTTCGACATTTTGGAAGTGACGTCAGTCTGGCTTTGGACAGCAGATTTGAAATATCGATTAGAAAATGGTATGTACAATATAATAATTAGCATATCAATAATATGATTTTATATCATATGATGATGGTGGATTACATTGACGCCATATTTATATAATGGAAAAATGTATAATTAAATATAATGTGTTGTTACTGATAAATTAATCACTATTATATCAAGTTATATCATTATATCAAACCATGTCAAATCCAGAAATAGCGCTAGGTTCAACCAATTATCATTAAATAAACCTTTGAAGCGAATCATTGATCTACAGGGGAGAAAGGTAAAGAAATTCGATATTAGTATTGCAGATGCAATTAGAAAACTCATCTCGAACAACAGCATACAGTTGTAAAGTTGAACATTTATGTGCTGGAAAATGTGGGTTGAATACATAAAAGAGAAAACATTAAAAATCGTTAAATTGCTATAGTTTAATCACATAACTGTACAGTCAGCAAAATACTATAGTTAATTAACGCCATAACAAGTAACAGGAAGGCTAAAACTTTAAACTCCAACAAAGCAATAAATCAAGCAAGGTTTTACTATAATGTAACACAAAATTTGTAAACTCCAACTAATGTGAATTGGAGTTATACATAATAAATAAAAATCAAATGATAAGTGACAATATTTATATTAGTATAAAAAGATACACTTTAGAATAAAACATACAATATAAATATAGTATATATGATTTGCAAAATTACAAGATTAGATAGAAAGTTGTAATGCCAAGATATAATAAAAAAAATTATGGGAATTAAAAGATTCAGCAAGTATAATAAACACAGAATGAGTAGTAGACGTGGTATAGAAGGAAATCAGTTTAATTCGATATTCACAAAAAGCTGGTTTCTGACTGTTTTCTTATGCTAAATAAAACCTTCAGGCTTTTCCCACAGAAAATCCCTAACCTCCAGAGCCTCTGTAAACGGACACCCTGCTCAATATATGTTGGTTAATTACAGTTATTAATTATAAATAGCATGCTCAAATACGAAAATTATTCTGTAATTTATCGAATAATAGCGTAATTATTATGAATTGACATGATTGCATTATAATTATGCCCAAAAACATTGACTCAAATTACATATTTAATTAGTGACAATGAATTTTATTCAGTCATGTACTTTTTCCATATGTGTTATCTTATGTAACTTTATTCATTTTCAGCTGGTTACACCGCGCCCTAGATCTGCGATGGAAGCCAACGGTAATGGTTCCCTTAACCACTCCTCGATCGAAGTGAATGGAACCTGTGGTACCAGTGGTGGTGGTGAGTCCTCGACACCGGGGGACACCTGTTGTCCCGATAGAGATGTGGGGATACGTCCCAATCCCCGGGATCAAGAGATACTCAGGATTGTGGGACAGTATCTCTCTGACCTCGGCTTCAAGTATGTTTATCACTCAGTTACTTGTATGGTCTGTTTTGTTAAGTTGACATTTGCTTCTGTAAAAATTGTATATTTTACTATGCTTCTATTAACATAAATATTTTATTTGATGATGCTGTAAATTTGAAACAATCTGAGTATCTGTTGTAGGCATACTTTTAAAATGTTACTATTGATATTACATTTTGCTGTTTTGGTTACTCCCACTGAAATAGTTTATTGTAATTATTTTTCAAATTATACCTCAATATATCTCTCACGGAGAAGATATTTTACGCAATACAACGACTATGTTAACTTGTAACATTCTAACTCCATCTTTTAGAGACACATACACAAGTCTCATTAATGAATCTGGGATTGTTATGGAACACAAAGTAGCCAGCAAACTTCGTCAGAGTATTCTTGAAGGACGATGGGATATGGTAAGTTGGTTTTTTTATCATCTAGCTGGTGAAAGTATTGGTATTAACATAAATAAATTAAACTATCTTTAAATTTTACATTAAATTTAAAGAATTTAACAGGAAACTTCTGTTAATGCTTATTATTTGTCCTGCATTTTTGTGTTATCTATCTTATCAATTCGCAAGCAGAAGCATACGAATAATATATATAAAAAAAATTATTTCGTTATAATTTTTTAGATATTGTATTGTACATTTTTATATCTATTATATATTATTTCAACTACAAATAAAATGTACAGAATATGTTTATGAATGACACATGAATTATAATAGTTAATGTCATTAATCATGATAAAAAGACATACGTTTATTTAGAAAATCCTATTTTTTCGAAAACACGTTCTCAGCCATATTTGTACTTTACACTTTGTGACTATTTATAATTTTTTGTTTACGCAATGATCTTAATTTGTTTTTTCTTTTTATTCATAATTTTAATATCTCTGTCATATTTCTACTCATTTCCCTTGGTTTCTCTCATTTTACAATTCTTTATTTTCTAAGATTAAGAATTCTAAATATAACTTGGCAAATACTATTAATTTGGTTATCATTTTATTGATGAATTCATATAATTTGCGAGATTGACACTTTTGACAGGGCATTGCGAATAACCATTTCTTTAAAGCGGTTCAGGTGAGTGATTTGGTTACAATCTACCCTTCGCTCTGTCTCTTTCTCTCTCTCTTCACAGTAGATAGTTAATAAAGCGGCTGTTCATAACGGCAATCTCAGACCTCAGACTGCTAGTCTGCCTCCTGCTTACTTCACTTTTACTACATAGTATCATTATCCTATTACGAATATATATTACTAAACAGCAATATAGCTTGAATATGTGATGCCAATCATTCTTAAACATTTGGTTTAATCTTCTTCTGTAATAATTTACTGTTGCCATTGCAAAAATGTTGTTTTACCTTTGCGAAATCATATTTAATTAATTTTGGTTTTCAGCGTTTCATTTTTTCTTTAAACTCTTATAAGCAAATTAATTAAATTCTGTTAACAATATTATAGAAATAACTTTTAAAATATTAAAGTTTAGTGACTTTAAAAGTATTTACAGTAAACACCTGCTAATTAATACGTCAATTGTCCCAGGTAAAGTTGTATTATCTAACAAATATATTAATTATAGTAATTGATACATTTTATTTAAAATCTAGAAATTGTATTTATTATTATTGAACAATCCAGCAAGTCATAGATGGTATTGTACATTAACAGAACTGTGTATACATATAGAAGATTTCATTACAATACATAACTTTTTTGTTTATGATTATGTATTATTTTTCATAATACAGATTAATGAACATCTAAAACCATCTCAAAATGGTGTTTAACAATAACAACAACTACTACAAAAGTCAAATAGGCATACAAACATGTAAAGATGAATTATAATTTATTAAAAATATTCAGTTATCTTATTTTGTGTTATTCTTTGTGTAGCCAATCCTATTTGAAGAAAGATACTTACCGTTTTTGCAAAACGACATGATTTACCACATGATAAAGGGCCACAAATTTAATCGCCATCCAGCACAACAGCAACAGGGTTTTCAGAAAGGCCACTCTTGTGAGGATAAGATTCTGCGTTTGGCCTTCATCCAAGGCCTTCGATCGTGTTTGGGGAATGCACCTTACCCAAGCGATTTTTCCGCTAGATTTCCGGCTTCCTTTGCAACAGACAAGCAAAAGTCAGCATAAATGGCTGCTATAGTAAGACTGTCCTCCTCCGTCAAGGTGTTCCCCAAGGGGCTGTTGTTCACGCCGATCCTCAATCCTGTTCGTCATATGATCCCTCGGTCTATCAAAGTGAACATGTATGCTGATGACATCGTCATCTGGGTGCAAAACGTCTCCAAGGAAGGAGCCTGAAGGGATGTTCAATGTGCCGTAGACGCCATCCAGAACTGGAGTTCCAAAAAGAAAAAAACTAAATCCTAGTAAGTGTGAAGTCTGCTGCTTCACGAGCAACATTAACAAAGCACAGTACTATTCAACAGTGACTATCTCCGAGCAAAGACTCAAGATCAATCGCAACCCTACTTTCTTGGGTGTCACTTTTGACCGCGCTCTGTTCTTCAAGGAACATGTCAACAGAGATACCAGCAAGACTAGCTCACGCCTGCGAATGCTAGGAGCTCTTTCTAAGAAGTCCTGGGGCTGGAGCAAGTGCCATATGAAGCGTATTTACCACATGTTCTCCAGGAGTGTCCCGACTACTGTGGAGCTGCGTGGCAGCCTTTTGCAGCCAATTCTACCATGCACCATCTAGAGTGTGCCCAGAATAGAGCTCTTAGAATTATCACCGGCCAACTTGCGAACACACCCACTGAAGCGCTCCAACTAGAAGCCGATGTGATCTACTCCACCCACTCGAAGAGGGAAATAGCCAAGTCATTGAGTAGTAGTAGTTGTTCGTAGTAGTTCGAGACATACCGTCCTCAGCATCGTTAACGCAACGACCATCGGCATGAGCACGAGATCCGACATGACTGTTCTTGACCTCCTTCTCTGGAGAAAAAGTCTCCTCCCTGACTACATGATCTCCCTGGTTTTAGATGGTGGTAGCCGGAAAGACGATGACGAAGCCAATATTTTTGCGGACGTCAGGAACACCCTCAGCGCCAAGGATCTGGATTCCACCTACACCACCTATACAGATGTCTCAGTCAAAGACGGCGCGGGTGGCAATGCGGTGGTCATCACGACTGTCCGTCCAACAACCCTTCCAACATCGACACCGTCTAATGTAAAGGCAACCTTCAGATGATCTCCTTTGAAACGGAAGTCACTGATCTCCGTCTTGCCGTCGACTACCCGTTCAACATGCAGTGTAGCGCCCCTATCCGTATTTGCGAACCCTGCTCCTCCAATGGGTTCCTGGCCACTGTAACCTCCCTGGCAATGAACTCGCCGACCAGGCCGCCATAGTGCCGTTGATGAACCCGGCAATTTCATGGACAACATCAACTGTGCAACCGCGTTCTCTGTCACCAATCGCGGGATCACCGACCCTGCAATTAAGAATCCTCGTGTGAAGATTGTGTATGGTGGTGGCAAGAAGGCCAATATCAAGCTCCATAGGAAGGACGAAATACTCTTGGCCCAAATCCGGTCTGGGCACTTCCTTCAATTTGTGGCTTACAGGTCGCTCATCAGTCCCGGAGAGGACCCCATGTGTCCCAACTGCTTCTCAGCATCCTCTATTTTGGTGGCCCCAACATCGACATGTCGATTCTCATGACTCAACCGGACCAAGTGGTGTCGTTCCTCCGCGCATGAAACCGCGTGTGACTCTGGTACCTCTCAAAACAAGCAAGCAGCAACAGCATATTTGTCCATGTGGTTGTCAGTTTCACGTCGTCGCAACCATCAATTTTCATATATAAATTTTCCATTATATCTTATTAAATATTATAGTATACACACCTCATATTTGAATTGCTAACTAATACATTATTTTAAAATACCGCGTTAAAGTTAGTAAATATACGTGATTAAAATAGTTATTATTGCAATTATTTATTACATTTAAAAAAATTGTTCGGAAAAGACTTGTGAAGTACACATTAACCATATGTTTTATTTTAAAGTATTAAAATAGTAAATAATTGAATGCTTATTTACCATTTGTGAAGAAATGAGCCTATAATAGCGCATTACGATATATAATAATCAATCTATTTAACTGTCAGGTAATGTTGTACAAGCAACAAAAATGATAATTGAAGAATGCATTAGTTATTAGAAATATAAATGCAAAAACGTGCCAACACAAGTGGTATTAATTATCGAATGTATTAATTACGCGAATTCCAAAATGTATTAATTAGACGACAGTTTTACATAGTAAAATAATTATTGAAAAATTGTATTAATTATGCTGTATATTAATTAGCGAGCGTTTACTGTATATCTAAAATGTTTGATACAAAGTGTGTCCTAATAATATCTTATTTTATCATACTCCTTTCTCTCTCTCTCTCTCTCTCTCGTGCACCCCAGGCGGAGGCGGCGATCACCGACCTCACACCGCTGGTGTCCAGTCCCGACGAGCTGGCTCAGATGCGCTTCCAGGTGTTGGAGCAACGCTTCCTTGAGCACTTGGAGGACTGCGAGTTCCTTCCCGCCTTGATGGTGCTCAGGAATGAGATCACACCCATGAACCGGGACACACCCCGAGTGCACACTCTTGCCAGGTGAGTTCTGGCGCCCTCAAATGGGTTTTAAATGGGTTGAATCTAAATCACGGCATAATTCTATATTTCGACTGAGTTCTTTTAAAAATTTAGTTTGTGCTATTTTGTCTTATATTCGAAATGTAAAATTCATTGTGTGTTCACATTACTGAAAGTGAATTATATTGGTGTGAAAGCATATAAAATAAGATGCTATTAGCTGAATTTCAAAATCTATAAAAACATCATTTAACTATTTGGTTACATAATTTCCTGTTTTATTTCTCCCGTTTGGTCGTTTCCTTAAGCCCAATCCGATTGATAGGTAAATATACTGCTAAACTATTTTTACTTTTAAACTATATTTTTAACATAAAATGAATTTCTTGTCATCATAGGTAATTGTATGGTCTCAATGTTCTTTTAATATGTGGAACTTGCTTCAAAATTTTCACAAGATACCTATTGGCTTTAAAAAACGAAAGTCATGACTGATTTTGGCTAGACATATTACTGAAAACATTGGTGTTTCAGTTTGAATACTGAAGTATGGAAATTATCCAACATTAAAATTGATTGACTTTTTCTAATGTACCAATTATTTTCAGTAATTGTTTTTAGCCGTACATCACTAATTGTTTTCTATACTTAATACTATTTCTCAAAATATATACATTTGTGTAAGTGTTATTCTGTGTCGAGGACAGCTAGAATTTTCAAAATTCATATGTGAAATTGTTGATGCTAATTGATTTCAATAGGAATTTTCTTTATGAATATTTAATGAAAATCCTGATACGTTCAATAAAAGATCACATTCTTGGTTCCACAAAGAATAAAAACATCTGTCAATTGAATTTGGATGACAGCAATATATATATTTTTATCCTTCTGTTTTGCTTGATTTTCGTTATAATTGTAAGAACTTTTTGATTGATCTAACTAAAATGATAATGGAGCTCTCTCCAATAAAGTACAAATTGACCTTTGCCATTTCGAGTTTGTCTCCAACTATGATACTGCAATCATCAGCAATTGCATTACAAAGATTGTCCAACCTGCTGTCCATTTTACATGAAGCAAACCATATTTCAAATAAGTGCAAAAAGAATCAACTTACACGCTTCTTACAACTTCAGAGATGTCAAAATAAGTCTTCAAATTTCTTCATTACAGAAAGAACTTTCAATTGGGGCATAACATGATATGTCCTGGGATGTACTGAAAAAATATATTTGAATACCCGTAGAAACCCTGTATAATATGCTGCGTAACCAGTTTCTATGTGTGATATGGAAGCCATTTTTAAACGTTGTAACTGCATTTTTGAGCAATTAAAACTACTCCAATAGCATCAATTCTTTAAAATCTCTCTATATATTAAACGATTGTGTTTTTTAAAAATAAGGTAAGAAATAATCGTTTATTAAATGAAGAAAAATGATGTATTTCAAAGCGATTTCAGCTAATAATGCCTTTTTCAATCAATACAAAAAGAAATAAACATATAATATTAATAATCAATATTTGAAAAGTTGTACATATGTATACTATGATGTAATTTGAATAAAAGTTTACGTAATTATGGATATAAAGATTGCTTAGATTAACATTTTAAAATTTAGTAAATATTATTATTATTAATTTATGTGAACTAGATATGTTTATTTAGTTTAATAACCAAAATTAGCGATACACTTAACTAATTTAATAATACTTTTAGTGCAATAACATTATTGTATGCTAATGGCTCTTTCATGTTGTAGTATATAGTTATTTTCTTATTTTTTTCCAATTAATGATTTCTTATTTGTATGCTTCAGAAATACAAATGGTTAAGTATCACGGGAACTAAGATGGGTTCACACACTAAGTATAGCCTCCCCCTCCATCCCCCTCGTAGCTGTATGATGTGCCGCGATGCCGAAGAGTTGAAGCGAGTGGCCCGTTGGTCGGGCAAGGCTGGCGGTAGTCGGGCCGCCCTGCTGGAGTCCCTACAACTCTGCATCCCCGCGGCCGCAATGCTGCCCCCCCGTCGGGTTCTCCATCTAATGGAGGACGCGGTGAGGACCCAGGTGGCACAATGTCGGTTCCACAATCGACACATGGGCTCCGAGGAGATCTCCCTGCTCACCGAGCATTCGTGCCGAAAGTGGGTTCCTCTCCTTCTTTGTCTATCGGTCTGGGATGGATGGCCCATGTAGAGTGGTGTAGTTTGTGAGAATTTCGAATCATTGTCCACTAGATTGTAATATTATGTCCTCACCTACGATCGTCTTCCGGGCCAAATGATACAATCTCTTATAAAAAATATGTCAATTTGCATTTATAGCAAAACTGAGCACGAAATATACTTATAATTTGATTGCCGTTATTTTCATTATTTAATCATAATATTAAGTATCAGCGTATTAAAATGTTTCTATCCAATTGATTCAATTTAATTCAATATTAGTCATACAAGAATATGTGATTTATAATCTTATTGTTTGTTATAGGAAGTGTGACTCTTAAAATCGATTAAACACACCGCGGCTGCTTGGTTTCTTTGGCTTAGTATCTTCTACAGTCCTGGCTTACCATCCTATGTTGCCATCCTTACCATCCTGCCAGCCTGTTGCATTATGTACAAATAATGCTCGTATTTGTTGTTGTATTATCTATTGTAGAACCTTGTATACTTTGTAGAACCTGTATTTTGCCAATACTATCTTTATTTTAAATTTTAAAACTCAACTTATGCTAGATATGATTTTATGTGGTTTTTCTTTTACTTATTTTGAAATAGTATTCTTCTATTATTAATAATATTTTATATTGTTTAAAAATGGTAACGTGGACGAAAGCTGGAATAAGTTAATATTTTTTAAAATTTAAGATCATGTAATTTTGTGGCTAGTAACTTTTACCTAAATATCGCGCCGACATATAATTATTTTTATTTTTTTAATTACTAGACACAATCCACTCTTTTTGAACAATTTCTGTAGCCCAGAGGGCATCCCTCCAGACCTGACAGTCTCTAGACTCACCCTCCTCTTCCGCCTATCCCCCCTGTCCGTGCAGGACCGACTTCCCCACCCGGTGCATCCAGACCCTGAGTCAGCACGACGGCGAAGTCTGGCTCTGTCGGTTCTCCCCCAACGGGGCCCACCTGGCCACGGGCGGCAAGGACGGCTGTGTCTACCTGTGGGCCGTGGACCGGGTGAACCACACTGTGGCGAAGGAGCACACCCTTGTGCTCGAGCACCTGCTGGACACGCTGCATTCGGTGCCGGTCAAGGTGTTGGCCTGGTCGCCGGACTCTACCAAGTGAGATGTGAATGGGGGCATGTTGCAGTTCTCTAGGATTGTTTTACCGTACTGGTGGATGATACGATCAATAAAGCAGTTAAAGATTGCTTAGATGTTAAAGAACTTACATTCTCCCCTGCCACTTTTCCGTGTTTAGAGAGACCGCACCCCCACCGCAGTAGCAATTTTAGTCTGTTGAATGTTATAAAATAAATAGTTAAAAAATTGTATTACTATTTTATTTAAATATTTTAAATGGTGTTAAAATTAATAAATTTAAATTTTTGTATATTTTGATTAATAATATTTTTGAACATAAATACAAAATTTTAAAGTCAATTGTCTTACATAATTTCAAAACCTATAACTCCTTCAATAGGTATAATAGTAAAATATTATCATTACCCCTGAATTGTAAATGCGATCGGGAAAACACAATTTTAACAATAGAAAAATAAAAAGTAATGGAAAACAAAATTGGTCAAAATCTGAAAATTATCCATAGTATAATTTAAAGCATCATCTTGTATTTTATTGTGTCTCCTTAAATATGAAAAAATTATCTGTTATTGAATTATCAATGAAACTAAGTATTTAACATATTATTATTTTTTAAAGTTCAAATATAATGAATTTTTTTAAAAATTCTAAATATTGTTCTAATGATTTTTAGATAGATTTAAAAATTGTTTTTGTCCGAATTGAATTAAACAGTGAGAACTGTATATTTAATCGCTCATGTTATTAATGGGGGTCGCTAAGTTGGTACACTACAACTTATTGAAACTATATATTACCCTGAAATTTAAAAATATGGACGTTGAATACCCTGAAAATTAATCAAAACTTTGTGATCCCTTTCTCTTGCCCTTCTCCTTCTCTAACTTCTAATACAAACAAAGTCACAGCTGAGTAGGACTCTACTCCATATCCCCCCATCTTCCCCCCTCCCCCCAGACTGGCTGTGTGTGCGGGTGAAGACCAGTCCTGGGTAATCGTGTACCGGCGGCCCAACTGGGAGCGCGTGTGCAAGGTGCGTGTGCACGAGGAGGACGTCTACACCTCGGCTGTCTTCCTGCTCGACAGTCGTAGACTGGCCTTCGGGGGGCTCAAGGGGCAGACCTACGTCATTGTGAGTTACCAACACACCCTCCCCCCGCCTAATCACTCACTCGATTATTAGCATTAAATAATCAGTTTATTACAATTTGGCGAAATGTGTTCATCCTAATGCTGTTGTTCTACTGCAAGACTATTCTAAGTACAAATGTACAGTTCCCTAAATATATAATTCACTTGGACTTTTTTGTATGAATTGTTATTTTTCAAACATACACCATTTTTAAGAAACAATATTTTTATATCAGTTTTGCATTATAGATTAGACATTATTATACCCCTACATTTTGAATTTGGTTTTTCTATACGAACCTTAATATTATAATATGTAATATAATAATATATAATATTAAAACTGTATTCAATAGTTTCTGTGCTTATTATAACCATTTTAGTACTGTGAATTTAAATAAAATGTTTAAATACTGTATGTTTTGGCTTATGTTTCACTTCTCAGGAATTCGTTTAAAGTCATGGCGTTTACAAACGCTCAATGTCGATTAGAATAAGTCATGCAAGATACTATTTTACTTGTTTTTTGAATTCTGGAAAATCGTAGAATTAAGAATTTCATTATATTGTATTGAAAACAATTTTTTTCGAGTTTTCAGTAGCTGAATTCTATATATATTTTACCCATTATCCATCTTACGTCTGGTTGTAAATATAGTATTCATATAAGTTTAGACGTTCACTTCACTTTATAATAAATGCTATCGTTCCAATTGAACTATATACCAATTGATATATTAATATAGTAGATCATTCGTGGTATTGATGGCTTATAATTTAGACAATATTTTTACCTTTAACTGTTCAATGGTATCCGAGAAAAGTGTTGATCTATTATAAGACTGACCATATCGAACTATGTTTTTTATATTGGTTTATATCAGCTGTACAGATAAAGTTTAAGCAGTATTTATTATTGCCTATGTGAAATCAATATTTTTTTTATTATAAAGCATCATTTCAAATAATTTCACATATTTTTCTCTCTCCTTGTTAATAAAGTTTAATGCTTTGAACATATTTTGTAATATTTCACAATCTGCTCCTTCTACCAATCTATAATCAGTATAACAATGGTTACAATACATCAATGTTATACGCGTTAAACACATTTAACCCAAATTTTTGTATTTTTTTGAAAACATTAATTATCATTTTCATTTGACTTTAAACAACAAAAGTTTGCTTGCATCAAGTTTCAACTGTGCAACTCTTTCCCCTCCTATTCCAGGGCACCGGGAACACTTTTTTCTCTTCTCTCCCGATACTAATACACTCTCCGATATCTCTTTTCATTTTCTGACTTTCAATCCTAGTCTCTCTTTTTGCTCTCCTCTTTCTGCTCTTATATCACTGTCAATCATCCCCTCTTTCTCCATGATGCCCGCTCCACTGGAAAATAAGAAATTTCATAAAGTTACTGGAATTTTAAAATTTAGTCCCTTTTTTCATTATATACGGGGTTTTTTTTATTGAAAAAAGGCATGAAATTTTATAATTTTTTAATTATATAAATTCATGTATTTTTGTAAATTTTCGTGTTATATTTACTTAATAATTAAGTATAATTAACTAGTTAATTATACTTATAAGGGAGGTTCTCATTAATAATATAGTGTTTTTATTTGAATAATAAATGAGATATTAACCTTCTTTAAGAATCATTAGACCACTATGTTACATTTAATTTTTCAATTAATTGATGAAGTAGTTCTAATGCACATAAAAGAAGTACCAACACTTGCCTTGATGAATTTTATCTGAATATCATCTGAAAATGAACTTTCACATAAATTTTAAAAAATTGTAGTTTGTCTGGAAGTTGGTTTGCATTTTATGTCATGTCATACGACGTGGCTGTTTTTGTTAACATGGATACCCAAAAATAATATTTAAGGAAAATAGATGTAATCACTTCACACAGTTATGGATGTGATCAAATACACCAAAGAAGCGGAGAATGTACCCATAACAGAGAAACTGATTGCATCTGTCAGAATATGATAAACTTTCTCTGCTTGAGCTGAGGTCAAATCCTGCATGACAACACTCCAAAGATAATGTACTACGCATTGTTGTGGTTGATGAAAAGAGGCAATTGATTATTATGGACAATAACAATGAATTAAGATGGTAACCTGTTAACCTTTGATGCATAATAGGTTCTACTGTATTCTACTATATTTATATATGAGACTGGTGTATGGTGTATGATACTCTATATATGATTCATCTCTTAATGTGTTCATATGACTTGAAAATATAATTTATAATTATTTTCGAATTTTCCTAATTGAATATATATTTGTTATAATATTATTATTATAATATATATAGTGCTGTGGTATTAACTCCTGATTCATTCAAAATACTGGACATATTTTATTGTACTATAAATTATTCATTGCGGGAACCATGTTCTCCTTCACTGTATAAACACTATAAATGTCACAAATTATTCCCGAAATAGTTCAAAACGAACACCAAATTAATTTTATTTATCATTAAACAAAATCACCCCTCTTCCAAATATTATAACTATTAGTCCAATAGAATGTGATGCATACTGTAGATACAATTATAAATATTGTTCGTCAAGTGACATTTATTTGGTTCCTTCCTTTAATTCTGTCTCTATATATCTTTTGATACACACAGATTCGTTTCTCGTGATATTGCCCAATAAATTAATGTTTTGATAAGAGACAATATTAATAATATTGTTTAATTTTTGTGAATATTGTGAACTTTTTCCTATAAGTACATTTAACATTTTTGAATTAACAAAAAAAACTTGTTAACCCTCTGCCCCTCCCCCATCTCTCAGGACACCGAGGACGAGAACAAGGAGCGACCGGTTGTTCATCTGGAGGGCTACCGCATCCAGAGTATGTCCTGCCCCTCAACCAGGGGGGTTCTCAGCGGTCCCAGCCCCGAGGATGACGCCCTTCTATTGGTGGACACTCTGCACCGGGTCCGGGTGTTCTACCTCGCTCCCACTGCAGCCGTCGCCGCCGCCTCGGCCGCATCTGGTGCCAACAACAATAGTAGAGGCAGCGGCGGGGACTTGTCGCTGGTGGGAGGGGCGAGCCTGCTGCCGGGAGGGGGAAGTGCGTCACAGGCGCTGCTCATGAACCTCAGTGCGTGCGATTGGTCTTGTTTTTGTTGGGAGTTCAGTATGCACGAGTATTATTTTTATTAATGGACAGCGTTTGCTAGGCTAGTATTTTATTTATATTATTTTTTGTGTTAATTTAAAATATTTGTATGGATACTATTCAAAGCTTTTAATGTTTTATGAATGACAATTTTTTAATATGGGGGTTTCGATGAAACGTTCGGAAATGTTGTGCTCGTTTAATAAGTTCATCTGGCGATATAAATGTTATTAAATATCACAAATACCCGCTTATAGTTTGTTATTATAAACATTACATTTTAAACAGTAACGTTGTATTTTTGCTCACTGTATAATATAATGAAAATTACACTTCGTGTTTATAATTAAATTAAATAATTTTGTGATAATGTTTTGATACATTACAGTTACACGTGTTGTATAAAATCAACACGAGTTTTTATACATGACACTACACTTTATTCTGGTTAATGTTCTCTTTTTTTCTACATATATATTTTCCGATAACTACGCGACACCTATTTTAATACTAATCTGTCATCAATGTTATATTAATAAATAATTAGAATTGATACATGAGCCTCATAAAAAATATATATTTCAAATTGCCTTCAAATTAATTTGAATAAATTAATATTTGCAGTATTCTTTTTATGTGCTGTAGATAGATAGTACACTGGTATAATCTGGAAAACTTTTTCAAAGTACTAATAATGCAGTCGTATATAATATTAGTATATTGTACCTATGTTCTGAAAAGTGTCAACGCGTTGTGAATGTTGTCAAAAAATTCTGCATAAACATAGTAGAATATAGTATTATATTGAAGACCTTAATCTATGCAATACTATATATTCTGTATTATATTGGTAAACTCTGTTAAAATCTGTTGCAGTAAAAACCGTGTACATCAGAGCATTATTAAATAAATGTAACATACGAATAACTCAGTATTAAAATAGAGACTTATTGTAGATGCCAGGTGGTGACTTTCTGAATGCAGTTAGTCCTATCTTGCATTTGGATGACGTTAGTATGAAATCCATTGTCGTCGTAGTGCCTCGAGAGATTTAAAGGTGTGTTTTTTCTGCAATACATCTCAGTGATTTGGATAGGTTTTTTCCGTCATTAAGGCACTTCCAAAATTCCCCCAATGCTGTTGCGGTGTACTGTCTACCCGGTCCTGTCTTTCCTTCGGAAGTTCAACCAGCCAGTTGCGTTGTAGTCTCGTGTTAGCGATAATTGTGCCTTGGTTATGATATATGAGGAATAATGATGTCGACCGCAGCGCTGAAGTCTAGGGCTACAATAAAAACAATATTTCCTTCGTCTATTGTGTGCAGCTGTCGTGGGTGTAAATACATACTCTATTCGCAAAATCCACGAGTTCCTCCTTGACGAGTATTTCAATTGAGAAATGGTTCTTAACATCGAGACTGCTCTTTCTTTTCCATGGCAGCAAATGCTTTTTTGGTTAATATCACCAATCATGTGGAAATGTTGCTTCTTGAAATATTTTATTGGCTAGCAAATCGATAAAGTAACATTTATTCTTTTTTTCTTAATACATCGGAATTTTGTCTACTCATGTGAGAATATTTCCTTAAAACATCCTTGAAAGTTTTGCTGAATAGCATGCTTTCTTTGTCAGACTTTTTTTAATCCAACCTTTTTGTTGAACTTTTCCCGTTTAAGATTACAATAATTTTATAGACTAAATTATTTTTTCCGCCTACCTTATGATTATTATTGAATATCGCATAAATTCAATAATTTTTCAATAAATTGTTTCTGTTAACTTTAAATTAAAATCGTGCTCTTATCCTTTAATCGTTACGGTCATCTTCTCTGATTTCAAGCACAGTTTCATAGTATTATAATTCTTGTTACCGTTCTATCTACAACCATGAACTAATTCTAAGCAAACACAGACAAAATACACACCTATCCAATGCGTGAAGGTTACTCACCTACTTCCCTTATTGATTGATTGTTCAAACGAGGACATAATCAGTACTGTTTCTGTTCAATGTCTTAGTGGGTCAACCGCCCTCCTACCATGTGGACGGAGCCAGAGATGTCATCACAAGTAACGACACCTTGTTCAAGGAGTCACACCCGATCCAGTCGATGACACTATCCAAGGATTCCCGATATGCTCTCCTTGTGCTCGATAAAATGGTCAGTTGCCGGCTCTTCCTTTCTTGCCTATATCAACTCGGTTTCATATTGCTTTCTTGTCTAATATCTTTCATAATTAATTTAACATTCAATTGCCAAAAGTTTTCATTCCAAATTATTAATTGTGTATTGATATTATTAATATTATATGTTTGATATTAGATGATAATAAATATCGTCATACTTTAAATTTAATCTGTCAATATATTTTAATCTATTTCTCTTTTAATCTTAATTTTAGTTCTATCTCACTTGATCTTACAATACCAGTTTCCAGGTCTTTTGTTTTCTCTTTGCCATGTGATCTTTTTTCTTTTCCTTTCCCTTCGTCCTTTGCCTTTTCTTACTATTAACTAATTTTAAGTGGTATTTTAATTATTACTTTGCCACTATGTTAAACTTTTGTCAATATTTCATGTTGCCTTTTATGTTTTTGCACTTTTTCATATTATTACTTAACTATTCGTTCCCTTAGTCTCTTTCATCTTGTTTTTATTATACAGAGGTCTTAGGTATATCTTTAATATTAACGTTCTGATGACATATTACATAAGTTTAGATAGTTTGGTTTAGTTACCAACATTTAATTTTTTATTATTATTAATTATAACGATATTATGATTTTTCTTGACTACATCAAAGACCTCAGCAATTAGTAAGCTCACCGCACTGCAGTTGATGTCAACATCTTTTCCTCCACCTCTTCCCTACACTGCGCAGGGCCTCACCCTATGGGACACGGTAGACCGGGTTCTTCTCTCACGCTATCGCGGATTCCGCCAACACGTACACAGACTTGACGCCACATTTGGCGGAGTCAACGAGGACTTTGTCGCCTGCGGTAGTGAAGGTGGGTGGCCTCGGTCCGATCCAAGAGTGTCAGACTGTCTGTGAATTAATGTTTTCGTTGTTGTTGTGATAGGAAAGGGAATGCCCATATAGGTTAAATCATAGGAGCGATAGAGTGGGATTTGAGAGTGTGCTATGTTGTTGTCCACCTTCCAGTGACAATGCACTGACAGATCCAGCATGTAGGACTTCAGAGAGCGGGAACATTAGTTTGTGTTCATTTTTGAGCTAGTGTTCATTTGAACAATTATTGCTGATTTGTCCAAATTTCAACTATTTAAAACAACAATTAAAACTTGTTACAGTATTTAATGCAATTTTCGTTAATTGATATTTAGGAACCTTTATCCCAAATATAACTTTGTAACCTTTTAATCAAAAAGTTCTCGCTAAAAGTTCTCTCTCCTCCTTCTCCAGACGGTGTGATCAGCATCTGGCACCGGGACAGCCCCTCTCCAATCCTGAGGTTGGAGGGGAGCAGGAACCAGTCCACAGTCAACTGTGTCCACTGGAACCCCACATTGCCCACCATGATGGCCTCCGTCAATGACGATGGAGAGATCAAGATTTGGGCTCCAGAAAGTGAGGCACAGCTGGACAACTCTTAGTCTTATAGTATACTTTTAACAAGTTCAACTACTAAACAATTTCTACCTTTTTCGCCGTTTTACTTAAAACATACTTGATTTATTTATAAGGCTTGGTATTACTATGGATCTTGTTAAAATCACGTATAAATTATTTAAATTAACATTAAAATGTTTATGTATTATGCTAGTTTCAAATAACAGTCTTTTTGAGATATCAGTCATTTTTCTACATATACCTGCACTTTTGTATAACAATAGACATGTGCTTATTGCAAAACATATGATATTTCATTTTAACGTAAAAATTATTTTGATTAAATCAATTTTGTTTAATTAGAGTACCCTCTTTTTGGTGTTATTCAGAATATTCATAAACCGTACAGTAATTGTTGGCATTTAAATATTACAAGAGGATATAGTTAAATACCGTTGTCAGAATTTAATGTATTATAATGCCATAAATAGAATGAAAAAAGTTATTTATCAATACAACGGTTATTGTTCTAAAATGTTATGGTATTGTCAGCATGGTATGTTATCTAAATTGGTACAATTAATTGTCAGCAATAATAGAGTCCAGTTAGATCGATAAGATAGCTAATTACTTTTTTCCGTATTGACTGCTTGAAATGATTCGATAGAATTGATTTTACTCTTTGCCGAAAAAATCTTTTGTTTTTTCTCTAATAAATTGTTATTTTATTATAAGACTGTTAGTATCTATTATTAAGACATATTAGATAAGCCTACTTAAATTGACACTAATTGACTTCCATTATTTCTCTTCCTCTCCATCTATCTAGGCTACGTGAACACTTCCGAGATGGACGTAATTCAATAACCCGACAACTTTCACCCTCTCTCTATAAGTTCACCCCCTCAATCTCTCTCTCACACAAACACACCACCAGGCCGTGCCAATATCCTTGCTTTCTCTCTCCTCCCTTCTTCTCTCTCTCTCAACCGTATCTCCGTGTGCACCACAAAACACGCACGAATGTGTGCCATAGATATGTGTGTGCGCATACATACGACATAATCTTATAGGCATCGTTTTTATAGGAGTACACCTGCAGAGTACTCTTGTTCTCTCAGTCGGTCTATTTCTGGGTGTTTTTGTCTCGTTCTGTACCATGTTTAGCGTGATTTACTAAGTAGCATTTAATTAAGCACAGACTTATTGTCATCATTTCAATAGAGTCTGTTGTATTATTAGTATTATACCGTATTACTTTTTGTGTCTACTATGTTTCCGTCTTCATGTTAAATTTTCGTTTATCCATGATGATGTTGACTAGCAAAGATTATCTGGGTCGACGTAAAATACGGGTCAGTCGAGGACAGAGCTAAATTCAGTGTTGAGAGTGAAGGATTTGATTGAATGCAGACTAGAGTAGACGCATATTAGTCAAGCTTAGATCAGTAAGTTTTTGTTACATTAATGATAACGTTGAAGAAATATTACATATTTTTCAATTTAAGGTAGAGCGTTTTTATTAGAGCTGTTAGTTAGTAGGTATTATCTGTCGGTTTATATAAATCCATTTATTGATATTTTATGGAACACAATATACATATTATGATAACAGAAATTGAGAAACTGTTTCTTAAAAATAATCATATTTGCACAAAATTTGTTAAATATTTTTATACCAGTTTACCCTGAGTTGTATTGTAATTTGCCTAATAGAAATGCGAAGTAAACATAATGAATTTTGTTTATTAAACATGTCGAAATTTATTATAAACTATTTTAAATAACCTAACTTTGTTGAGAACAACTGCTAAATAACTAAAAAAAACTCTAATTAATCGTAATAATGTTCCTAAAAATATAATGTTTAAATTAAAAAACGTCAATGGAAATCGTTAATTTGTTACAAAATTCTCCGGAAATTGGTATATTTAATTAAAGTTGAATTTCATATATTTGGATTTAAAAATCAGCATGTGGCAATCAATATTAGGAGTAAAACTAAGGAGTTTTTTACTTAGGATAATTTTACAAAACATTGCATTTATATAATTATAATTATTGTAATCGACTTACCTATAGTTACCGTGTTGTATCACCAATAGAAAACATCAATACCGTCCAACAAACAACTGAAGGTTTATTTGACCTACTTTTATAGTAGTATGCTGACCTACTTTCAACTCTCTTAGTGATAATTAATTGCAATTGTAGTATACGATTCTCTAGTAATTCACGCTTAGTATGGGACGAGACACTGTTTACTCCTTTTTTTCTACATGTTATTAGTATAATAACGTTGCAATTGTTATAATTATTACAGGCTTTTACTCCGGACAGTACAATCCATTGTGTGTAAGTCCCGGTGTGACTTACACACTATAGGCAACCTGGAATCGTGCAAGATACAATTACTATTATCTCTTTGTCACTGTTAACTGTGATTTGTAAAAAATATAAAAGCTGTTTGCAGTGAAATTTGTCGCCTGTGCTACGTAAGGGTGTGTCCATGATATTCCTATTTGTCTCAATGTTCGTAATTCCCTATATATAATAAACAAAGGAATTTATTAACTACACTTTTAATTCTGTTTACTATTGAATTGGTTATTTTCACATGAAGAAGGCACATGAAGACACCCTTGCGTCGTACATTTGTCAAAATATATATTTCTAGTCTACACAATTCAATATTATGAGTGCGCATTTTAAAATTTGTGAAACGTTTTTTGAAATTTTGAAACGTGTGTTAAGAAATCAGTAAAATGTTAGTCCAATTTCTTTCTTGTTTTATATTGTCGTCAAAAATGTTTATTAACCTAATTAAGCGAACGTGTATAATATACTATATACATAATGATTCAAATAACAATAATTGTTAAGCACACATTACGATTTCACATTTAACTATATATAATTTTAGTTATTTTACGTTTGTTATTCAAATTGATAAACTAAATATAGTTTATCACAGCACGTTGTATATATTGAATTGTTCTTAAATTGTTGAATAAATTTGTTTCTTGTTTTATAGTCATAATTCCATGCATCATCATTGTATGTAGCTCACTGCCATATTACTTATTTTGACCTATAATATGTTTTAACTAATAATTCACTAAATACTGTTACAGTGTTTCCTTTACGTATAAACGAGCACACCATATGTTTTATAAAAAATGCCCCTTGTAACTGGTGGATTTGTAGCTTCATATATGTATCGTAGTATTATTTATTCTCTACATACAAGAGGCTGACTGTTGCCTTGTGAGCGCATTTGACGTCAACGTGGTCGTTTCAAATAACATACGGACTTTAGATAGTTTTACCGACTTGATTACAGTAATCAGATTTTTTAAAGTTAAATGTCACTTATTTTATATCAATCTAAATTGCAAATTTTAAATTAATGTAAAAGATACTTGTCGCTATTTTGACTACTTCAATATATATTTAAATTTTTCATATTATGAATATGAACCGTTTACATTTTTTAAGTTGATGATAAAATAGTGACTTAAATAAATTATCGGTGACGTCATTTGTTCTAATGAATAACACCTTTATGCAACCGTAACCGACTTCGACTTCCTCAACGTACGGCGACATGGCTTTTGTCTCTTCTATATTTCGTAAAAAAAGTAGAGCTAGTTATTCTGATATCTTGAATGTTGCTTATCTTATAAGTTAAATTCTTTTTATTGTAAAATAACTAGATTCTATCATATACACATTAGTTGCTACTATTCAGTTGCTAATTATGTACAAAAAAGTCTCTTAACAGGGCGTTTGGCCCTCTATCTTTTTCTTTATAGGCATCATTGTTTATTTTCCCTTTGTTTACACAGCTCTCTTTTCAAGTGGATCTAAGATGTTACCATATAGTATTTGTCTTCTAATACATGCTACTTATTTATATCTACAACAAAGTTTACCATCGCTGTTGGTTTCAATATACAGCTCACCAGTGTAGTGTTGAAAGTTGACTGTATTACTTAGTCTTCGGCAGAATCAAGGAAGTTGTGTATCTCAAGATGACGTTCAGTAGTTCTTTCATCGTGAGAACCTTCAGTGTTACCGTCTCTAAATGCAACGACTTTTTTCATCCAATTCTGCCGGTTGTTTACGCGTGCATGTTTTCAACAAAATAACTTCTTTAGTTGGTAATGTACAGTAGTTTCCTGATTATGTAAGCTTGTGTCAGCTTAACTCTTGACTTTACTACTGTAGACGAACTCCCATTCATTTTACTCTATCTCTGATTGTATGTACTATATATGAATTGCATATTATTATGTTTTGTTCCATAATAATACAGGCCAGTGTAAAGACTGTCTATATAATTATTATATATATTGGTTATTGATATTTATTACTATTAGCCAGCCTGCTAATGATTATTGGTATAATACTTGCATGTATCAAATGTGTACAATTATTATTGACTGATTTGTAATGTATTGTTCTTTTTTTATTACTCTGTCTATGGCAGATTATTTATCCAGTGTGACGTACGTGTAGCTTTTATTAATAAATATATTATTCTAAACAAATATATGTAATTATTTGTCTTCTTTTCCAATGACCATCTTGGAAACAAGGGGTAGTTTACGTTTTCATCAATTATGTAAAGTAATTAATTAAAGTAAAACTTTAAACTATCTTATGTAATTGTAACTTATACATGAAAACTGAATTATGCATTAGAAATATATGGTTAAAGCAAAATTTAAATTAAGAACTGACAAACTATCTCCAAATAAAATACTAGAATAAACTTTTGACAATATTTATTATTCGTGTAAAATAGACTACAACTATATGGAACAATTTTTTTTTCTTCAATTTATGTGTGACACATACTTATAAATTGTTGTTCCTTTATCTGAACTATAGATATACATAACATTTCATTCATGTGATTTTCATTGGTTATGACATTCCTTCCACTTGTGTAAACATACATTCTTTACTATATTTATTATAATAAAAATATTGATTGAAGTATAAAATTATTGTGCCACTATTTTAAAAACTTTTTTTTTTATTTGAAAGCGCTTTTGTAATTATATACATCATATTGTAAACATTATTATACTGTGATGTTTTACTATTCAAATTCCTTTTTTTTACAATAGGTTTGGGGTTTTAATAAGTACTACTTGCAATCCAGTCATCAGTAGGGAGACTAGGGTACCTGAAAAATTAAATTATGTATTTAACGTCGAAAATCTGCTTAATAAACACTCAAAGACGGGTCAAGCGCCCTGATTCTGGAGCAGTGAGTAGTTTAT
>JAUZND010028093.1:6971-23544 GCA_034780555.1 Coelogynopora nodosa
GTATACATGTTCTGTGCAGAGAATTGATTGATGATGATGATGAGTAACCTTCTGGAAAGGCACATTATGAAGTCCAACTATATAAGAGATCCATAACACACATTTAATGAGAGTCTTTAATATGGAAAGTTGGCGCTTCTGTCTCATAACTTATGCTCCTAAAGATTGAGCAAATATGAAGCGCAATCAACCCCTTTTACATGCTGCACTAGATCGTACAAGTTTAAACATAGTGATTTCATGATATGGCCATTGTTTTTACTGTTTTTTATTAGCTCAGAAGATACTAAAGATTTGGGTTCCAATTTATTAAGTGAATATGTTACGATGAGATCTTCTGGTCTTGCATCTTGTATATCAAATGATGTTATAAAAAGCCCACATGATTTTCAAATTAATATATTCCCCATACTATAATATAAGCATTTCTTCTAAAGCTGCCAGCGATCCAAAACATTTGAATATATTATATGAATACACGACATGTGTAACATTGGTATTCGATCTTTACTTAGTATACCCACGAAATATTAAATACATTTTGCGTAATTCAAATAAAATAAAGCGCTGTTCTACTCACGAAATATTAAATTAAATATAACTGACGTCGAATTTTTTTCTATAAGTTATTTAAATAATATAAAAATACCTTCCTTCTCCATATTGGGAGGTTTTAAGCATTATATATATATTGATGGATATTTCAGCATTATATGTATATTATACTTTAATACTTATGTCCTATGAAATAATTACCACCTTTTAAGTTTGCGTAATAATAAAACAATTAACTGTCCCACTCGTATTTTGGAAATTAATATAATGTTTAACAATGAAAATTAAATTATTAATATGACATTATTCATGAAATAACGAAAATTTAAAACTTATTGATATTTTTTTATCTATTCATTTAAAGCAGTTATAACTTGTTTATTGTCATTTAAAATTTTATATAAACATTCGATCAAAGTCATTCTATAACGATTGTTAGCCAGGTTATTGACAAATACATATTTTATGACCATAAACTATATATTTAACAAGTGTGAATATGTTGGAGAATAGCAAAGTGTACACCAGTAAATGTTTATATTCAGAACAAATGCTAATTATATTGTCAGCCATGTGCATCATATATTATTCATGGGATAGCTATATATACATTTACATATAGAGAAATAAGCGTATACGCACATAAATTATAAACAGAAAGAAATGATAGTTTAAACTACTATTTAGCTTTACATAAAGTACATCAAGACAGATTGAAGCGATCGAATTTTAATAATTAAAAACTTCCTGTCTGTTAACGTCCGCATTTTACCCCCAACACACCTACACTTCATTTGAATGCATGACGCCATATAGAGACAATTAATGGTATGTAGATTTAGTGTATCTTTGTAGATTTAAATGTGTCAATATTTAAAAAGCGGGATTGTGGTCTTATTCGTTTGTTTAAATATAACCAACGCCACAAATTGATTTCACAAATTAATGAAATAATAACGAAGGGAAAAAATACAACAGGTATCAGATTTTACGTTTTTGATTGTTTATGGCTATTTTTTAAACTGTTTGAATGTGATATAACTTTTTAATAATATATCACCAAATTATTTATTCAATAGTTTTTTCTAAAAAACAATTCTTCATAAAACTGGATTTTATTATTAATTTATCAGACACTATCACATATATCACCGGAGAAGCATAGCAGAAGACAACACACTAGTTATTTTCATTCCGAGAACTACTTTTTATAGAATTAATTTCACCGTAATAAAGAAACAAATAAATAAAAAATCTGGCGTACTGCCAATTATACTTGCTAGCTTACGCCTCCGTGGAGCGCTGCTAATAGTTTATCATTGAATAATCGATGCAACATCGCAAATAACGCAGTGCTTCAAACAACGTTCTATACTCGCAAATAGATTGTAATGATAATGAAAAAGGTTGATAGAGCTAGCTTTAAATATTTTAAATATTATATAATATAATAATAATACTCAAATATTAGTAAAATTTAGCTTCTTCAAAATTAATAGCTAAAGTAAAACATTTTAGATTATTTAAATTAAAATATAATTTAACAAATATTAAGAAAACATAAAAATAAAACACAAATAAATAAATGAAACAAATAAAACTCATATTGTACCTAATTGTTTTTTGATATCGTAAAAAATAAAATTGACTCCCTCCACAAAAATTAGAGCATTCAACAATTAGCTAAATTTATAATATAAACATCTAGAATAAGTGATTAATGAACAAATAAATCTTTTCACATCTGCGAATGATCAAAATGGCAATATAAAATTGTGGTCAAAGTTTACAAAGGAAAGCCACGTAAATGTCAAAGGCTATGAGGAAGATGTGTAGATTTGGCGTATATAGATGTGTACATGATGCAAGTTTGGTAAAGATTATGGCCAAAAATTAAACTATACACAATTTATTTTATCAATTATGAAAACAGTATGAATCAAACCTGCGGGCTGCCTTGAGTTTCGGCATCGAACAGTCGGGATCCGCATCAAACTTTCCACTCGAGTTTCTTTTCAGCGGAACCTGTTGTGTTGTGAGGAATGTTAGGCGTACATGAGCCACACTTGTAATTTAGTGCACCAGATTAGTTTAATGTGTACAAGGTGTATGTAGGCCAATAGTTATAGCTGAAGTTAGATGGTGTATAGGTACATCTTATTCATGAGATTAATGAGTATGCATCATTTACAATATGAATCGAGCGTTGTATTTTATGATAAACAATTTAATGCAACATAAGGCGAACACATACAATCAAATAGTATTTACAATATTGTTATTATCGTTATAATACTTAATATAAATATATTGCTTTCAATATCAACTTCAAGCACAAAATGTATAAAAAAAAATTATCACAATAGTGGGTCAGTTATTACAGGCGCGGATATAAGGGGGGAGGGATCGGGAGTCGGATCCCCCCATTTTTTTATTTAGACACCCTTTTTTCTATACCTGTCTTCCCCTGTTTACTCACACACTGCTATTGTATGATTAGATACCCTTTTTTAACTGGATCCCCCAAATAAATATTCTAAGATCCCCCAAATAAACACAGAAAATTTACAAAAAGCTTTAAATGTAACAATAACAAATTATTTTTAACCCACTAAAGCTGAACCATTTCACCACTGTGATCACTTTCAAATACATTAATTCTTAAGATTTTCATTCAAAAGTTGCGGCGGCTTTATAAAAAGAAGAATATATCCGATCCGAACACTTGTAAATAATAACATAGCGAATATTATACACTAAAATAACTAGAAAACACTAAATAAAAAAACGTATTATTAAATAACTTATAGAATATAATTGCGAAGAAAAGGTTGGATGATGATGATATCATCCAGTCGCTTCAATGATATTTTCTGTAAATTTCTAATGTGGGGAGTGAAATAAAATGTTGTCATTTACTATTAAATAAAGTATTACATCTGCACATTACATACCTGTTTAAATAAAAATGTGTTTGACATTCGGTACTATATCTCTATATAATAATTGTAGTCTGCTATAAAGAGCGGAGTATTTAATAAATAAAAAATGTGAATGACATGTAAATATTTACGTCACGATATTACTACACAAATAATCACATTTAAACACTATATACATATAAACAATATTAGCAGTAATTTTAACAGAAAAATAAAGATTTTCGTAGGCGTTTCTACAAAGCAGCCAAAAGGTGTGACCAGTATATTGGGTCCTAAAATGTATCAAACATGCCTAAACAAACAGCTAAAATATTTTGTATTTAGGTTCCTTTAGTTTTTATAATTCTGAGTTTTCTGTTCCGAAAAATACATTGATAATATTTGTTATAGTGTAGATGTTTTTGTGTAGTTTAAATGAGGTTGGGAGGCCTACAATATGCATCAATTAATAATTAGAGAATGTGCCAGCAGAATATTATAGACCCCATTCTAAAGAATGAAATTTCATCCCATATTGGAGACGACACCACCTACCGGGCTGGAATGAAGCGGAAGTTTGGTCCGCCAATGGAAGTTGTCACCGGAACAGCGAGCACGGGACCTATGCAACAGGGGACGGTCCAGGTTCTGGTCCCGGGACATGTGTTTACGTCTGGGCATCTCCCCGCGGTCCGAACTTGTAGTCTTCCTCCTCATGTCCTTGTCTGCACGACGAGGAATATGCGTACAAATTGCTAGAATTTTTAAAAAGGTTCAATTGATCTTTACGTTGATCCATTTGGTGCACCCATTGTAATATTAATACGGTTATTGTATGAATATTTTTTAGATATATCTAATGTTTAATTATTTTAACAATAAATAAAACTTAATATTGCATTTGTAATGCCCATTGAGTTATATATTTTTGTGAGTGTTTTTTTTTTAAGATTACAATGTGTCATTTTAAATTTGACAATTTATGTTGTATCAGTTGAATTATTTTATAATTAATCTTACAATTTGGAAAACTCATGGCAAACTTAAGAAAATTTAAAATTGTAATTGACAAAAAATGACATCCAATAAACCCATACTAGAGGGGTTAGATGTTCCTCTCGTAAGGGGTTTCCGAATAATTAGTGCGTTAAAATATAGGTAAAATATTTGAAAATGTATAATTTTAATTTAACATAATATTATAGTCATAACGATAAAAAAATCTACTTCATTTTCATACCTTATTTAGATTATAAAAATATTTATTAATACTTCAGGAGGGTGTATCTTATTTGAAGATGAAACCTTAAGAATTGTAATGTAGAACAGCAATAAACAATTATTATTAAATATAGCCAAGTATATTAGGAAAATATGTCCTTAATTCTACTGGAAATAACACTCCCAATAAAGCTGAAACTGACCTGTATCAGATTTGGTCAAAAGAATGCTTCGTTCTCGCTTTCCCCCCAGTCCATCGACCGAGATCAAGGAAGCAGGGTCGGCCATACCCTGCAAGCAGCCACCACCACCAACATTGTCATTATTGTTCTCCCGATCTACAGAGGCCGCCAGCAGAGAGAACTCCGAGATCACCTCGTCGAGATTCGGCTTCCGCGGGAACGGTGTCAAATCCTGCTGCTTCTCCACAGAAACAGCCGTATTAGTGGAGGAACTTGATGGGCGTAAGAGCAGCCGAGACCCGGTGCACTTCCTGCGCTGCTGAGGCGGAGGGGGGGCGCACAGCTGCACTGCGGCGTCCGCATAGAGCACCATTGGACTGACCATTGTCTGCTTGTAAGGCGCAGTATTCAGGGGCAGATGGAAGCTGCGCGACTCGGAGATCGTTTTTTTCCGACGTACCTTGGTCTCAGACTCGTTGACCTTGTCATTGGAGGTGATGCTGGTTGCAGTGGAATCGCCATTTCTGCGCCCAGTGGGGGGCGACACGGAACGATGCCCGGCTATCTTGCAGACCTTCGAGGTTGAGGCGGATTTGAATATGCTCATCGGCCGTTTGCTTCGGGGGGCGGATCCAGCCGGGAGAGCTATGCTTTTGCCCGGGGACAGTGGCAGGGCTGATTGGTGGTCTGTAGTGGTGGTACCGATGGTGCCGTTATTATCTTCATTACTGGTGCTGCAGATTGGGCAGGGAACAGTGGGGATGGCGGACGAGCCCATATTGTTACGGGCAAGAAGGGACAGCTCAAGCATAAGGCTAGAGTTGTTGAGATGTAACCGAGGAAAGGAGTAGGTCTGGAAGGAGATTGCGTTGTTGTTGCAACTGGGTCGGCCAACGTTTGTCGTGAATCTGGATAGTTTAAGAGAAAGAGTAAAGGTTACAAGAAATACTGGTACATATATGTAAACACAATAAATTATTTCAATAATTGATACAAATACCTTTATCGTATTTATAAGGCTTATACTAAAATTTAAACAAAGTATAAATTTATAGGTTTTTAAAAATCGATCAGACAAACTTATTGACCAATCAGAAAAATTATCCCAATAACTTCAAGCATGATCGCTTCATTGATTTTTTAAATTTATAAAGTAGAGATTTGGTATAATCTAGAGATCGTAGATTCTTCAATTCAGCCCTTCTGTTATTAAAATGGTTTGAATCATAGAATAATTTAAACAAAGAGTTCATTCTTATATTGATCTGTATGCAGTTCAATACTGCTAAATTAGTACCGAAAGCTTTTGAAAAATAATGATTTAAAAACTGACAGCAGTAAAATAGTGCATGTAGTAAAACAGTTTTAGATATACGGGCAATAAATTATATTTTATAGACAACTATGTTAAAATTGTATGAATATGTTTATTATCTCTTAAAATCAATTTATTTAATAAAAAATATTAAACACTACTGTTTTGTTACCCATTTACATTACATTTAATAAAATAAAAAGATTTTCTATTGACGAAAATATACAACGCAATGTTTAATAATATTTTAGTAATTAATTATCGAATTCTCTAAAGTAATAAACACATTGTCATTTTAAATATTATATAAAATATGTACAAAACTTTATGTCAGTATGCAAAAAAATTATTAATCAGTATAATAATGAAATATTAATTTCTGAAGAAATGAAAATAGTTCCAAACATGTATATAACAAAAATCAATTAAATAAAGTAATATTTTAATAATGAAAATTTGATAGTTCAATTTTTGTATGATTTTAGAGGTAATTGAAAATATGTGCCAATGAGTGATGCAAAAAGTACTTATCAAACCAGAACAAGCGATCGGGAATGAATAAATTTTATATTCATTAAATTTAAATATGTATGAATCCAAATTGCATCATGGTATTAAGTATCATGATGAGACTATACGTATAAACACAATTTAATGTAAAACTAACATCATCATTTGTTATTGAATACTTTAAATTAATCATTATAGTTTATTTGAATAAAAATTAAATAATATAATTGAATCATTAAACAAAGTCACTATTTGTAACCAGCAGTATTTTTGAGGAAACAATTTATATTGGAGAACTTATATTATTTTAAAATAGAATAAAACAGTGTTATGTGTTGTAGTTTTCAGAGAAAAATATACGTATTGTACTGCTTGTGATAAAAATATGATCCACCCAACATCAATCAACCCTATGTAGGCCTATGTCATCAAGTTCATTTTTACAGAATTTTACTACCACTAAGCAATAAAAAAGAAGGCGGTTAGCCATTAACTTTGCGCATAAAAGGAAAGTTTTTTTTTATGATACTCTGTAAGGCATTCCCTTTTCAGGTTTCATAACTTTTCAAACTGGTTAATTCTTCGACGAAAAACAAACACTACAAATTAGCCAGACTATTCGATTGGTTGGCAGAGGGGGATCGCCAACAGCTGACGTCTCCTGAATAATATAATGATTGAAAAAAGCACCCTTTCATCATTCATTGGCACATGGCCAGTGCTTAAATATTGTGAGGCAATGGGAAGAGATAGTGCTTATTTTCATCCGCTTAGAAGTTCGGTTGTATTCGCAATGGCGATAGTTAGAATTATGGTTCAGGCAAGTTTGGAATATTGTATGCTTGTATGTTTGAGAGATCAAATTCTATTTAGATGGGATGTCTGTCCCCTTTTATAAAAGTCAAATTTTCTGAATCATAATAAAGTCTGGAAAATATTTAGTAGGCCTATATCCTAACATTGTGTACGATTGAAATTACTTTTCATCGATATAAAAATGTCTTAACCCTTTACGGGTGTATTTCACTTATAGAAATCTATCCTACCACGACAAATAGACTAACATTTTCTACACGTATACCTTTCTTGTTTCTCTTAAAAAACTTTCATTTTTTATAAATATTAAATTTGAAGAAAAGGATTTTTGTTTTGTTTTTTAGATAGGATTATTTCCAAATGATAGTAAAGAATTCGTAAATATTCATGTAACATGAACACAGCCGTTAGCCAGGAACGGGAGAGTCCGAGAATGGGCTTGAAACGATTCCGAGACAACACCCGGCTTGGAAATCCCCAAACCAGTCTCTTAACCACTCGGCCATTCCAATCCCAAATTTAATATTTCTTCTGTTATTATTGAGTGTTTAGATGACGTCATAAAGACAACACATGGAAATCTAAGAAAGAAAATGCTTTTGCAACTATTTTATATAAATAATTATGCCTTATCATTTGAGAAGCAAAAATGATGTATTAGTGGTCCAAATTAGTGCACTTCTGATTAATCGATCTTACTGAAACTAACCAGAATTATTTTAGAGCTACGATATGTACAAAATTACAGATCTTTCTAATATGGATGGACTTTTTGATGTCATATTTTATTTATATAAGTTACGTTGTATCATGCAATCTGTTAACATAACTTTACTGCTACAAGCATGGGTTGAAACAAAAGTAATAAAAGTATAACTAATTGATTTTAAATATTGCATAAATTCAAAAGGTTTAATATTATATCCATACGTTTCAAAATGATTCATTACTAAAAATAGTAATAATTCAATTATTAGATACATAAAAAGTTATAAATGGCAAAAAGGGGACATATTCATCAAAAGGGTCAAAAGGGTACATATAAAAAATATTTTTATGTCAAACTTTCTGCTAGAAAATGTTATTCACTAGCTTAAAATTTCAGCTTGATATGTTTCATCGTTTTTTTAAAGTTTCTCTATGTGTTCGAAGGGGGTTTATAATTAAGTTAATCAACTAAAATACACGAAAAATCACAAACTAATTGTATAAATAAGGCTTAAATAAAAATAAAATTTCAAGAACATAATATCAAATAAATTAAAAAATACGTCATATTAGTTATTAAGATATAAAAACGGTCTTACGGGTATAAATCTTAATAAGTATTTAAAATTTAATTACAATTAGGAATATTAGAAATTATTTAAAGAAATGTAATTTTTTTTAAATATTCGAAATCAATAACAAAATACAAAAATAAATCACTTTATTATACGGTACAAAATGGTTCTCTAGCGGACTCTTTTTTAATATAAACATAATTTTATTTCCATTTTTAGAGAATGTATGTATTATGTTTTGTATAAAATGATATTTTTATTTACTTTCAGCTATAGAATATAAAGATTTTTAGATTTAAAAATAAGCGTTTTACTTTATCTAATTGAATATGTGCTACAATTATTTCCACAGCTTCACTTTTCAATACGATGATATCTATAATCAAAACGTGAAAACGCGCACATGAGAGATTAAATAATAAGATTCAAGCATTTTGAAAAAAACTTTTTAAATGAGTAAATGCGTATTTTTACAAAGAAAAAAATATTAATCAATTAAAAAATATCATGATATTACCTATTAAGATATAATTTACATCAAGAATACCACAATATCAACTATCATTATTGGATCTCAACATTAATTATATAAGTCGACTAGATGATATAGATATGTTGTTAAAAAAGCTTCCTTTAAACAAAACAAATTATAGTTGAACTTGACATAAATTTGTTTCTCGTAGAAAGGTAGATGTTGGTTGTTTTGAAATGTACGAATTACCCTGGTTGTCGTTTATGTTTAATTGTTTTACTGCTATTATAGTATATATTACAATAAACAATATTAGTTCTCAATATGTACTGAAAAGTAAAACTTTAAGAACGACTACATTTATTAAAAAGTAAAATTTCAAAGCATGCATAGAATATACAATAGTCACAATAAAAATTGTTCAGCACACGATCAAATAATTTCCGGGTGTGTTTGTCATGGTAGCATGTAGATGATACAATATATATATATAAATGCGCAACTTTTAAAACTATCAGATTTATCAACAAACAAAAAACTTAGTTAAATTAAATTTTAATCCGAGATTTTCTAAATTTATTGTTTAACATCGTTTTAAAAATATAAACATTTTCCTATTTTTTACAAAGAAAATCCCCTTGACAGCTTGACTGGGATGCGCACCTATACAGGTAAAACTAAATTATACACGAATGCAGTTCCCGCAGTTAATTCCAGATTTTATAGATGTTTTCACATAAAAGAATTTGAAATCAATAGCCAATCGCAATAAAATGATTTGTGATAAATATATATTTAATATTACATATATACACGTCAGTTAGATTTGAAGAAGAATTTCTGGAATTAGGCCCACGATTATATATGTAAAAGTATAAACATATATGAATCCCAAACCTACGGCTACCCCCACCCACCGAGAAAACCTTAAAATTATGATCAACCGAGGAAGAGTTCAAAAATATTTGACTTCATGAAATAACTTCATAAAAGATAATAATAGATTTTAGAACACAATTCTATAATTAGTTATAGTTGATTGCTAATTAATAGTCAAGTAGCTCTGCAAATTGCATATGTCAATATTCTCGTCCATCTTCTCTAAAAGTTTACATACAATACGTTCCTTGCTTTAAAATTGAATTACACAAGCATGGATATTTTGACATTTTAAAGATTTTAGAGAAGAAAAATTCAATATATTAAGATTCACAGATTCAATTACATTTTCAGCATAATATGTATTCATTAAAAAATAGAATTTTTGTATCCTACATCTGTTACCAAGGTGAATGCGGCCATTCTTATTTACCTAAAATATTAAACACAATAAATGATATGTTGTAAATAAATAACTTTTTCAAAGTTTTTATATATTAGAATAAATTATTATTGGTTTCAAAAGCAAATATATTTTTAAACAGCATAAAATTGGTGTCCGAAGTTTGAGTCCTTTATCTCATGGAATTTAACATAATATATCTAAAGCAACAAAATCAGCGATTTAATAAAATCGATAAACTATAGAACTTTGAAAAAAAATCAATTAAGCATCACGAACAAAAATGTTTTAAAGTTTCGGCTTTAACTGTATATTCACAAGAGAATCGTGTCGATTCTATCATGTTGAAATATAATTTGAGAAATGTAATTAGGAAACAATTACAATGGTTAATTTCAACTTAGTATACGTAAGAACCTTGCGACAGTTATTATCTATAGTTCACATTTTATCAAGTATAATATTGACATTTCAACATGGCAATATACATGCTACGAATTTTTGGTGAGAAATACTTGGAATGATTTATATTGCAAAATTAAGCAAACAGGTTCCATCGTAGATATGTTTATGTATATTAAAACACACATTCAACTGACTAGTAAAGTAAGAATATGAACTAAATGTTATGATAAATTGCAATGTTAAGCTTAAATACCTATATAAATATGTTTATTATGTATAAACAAATAAATTACGTATCAAACTAACAATTTTTGTAGTATTTAGGTCCAGTATTCTACGGTATATTGCATTATATAATACATAGTTATAGCAGCTGTTTGATGTAATGACCCGAGGCACATTCCAAGGGTGACACATTTATTACAAACACTGAGTGTGGAGAGAGAGAAATAATGTGTATTAATAAATGAGTAAGTGAATGCGGTATGCATGAATGCATACTATATTTGATCAATGGTATACACAAGAGACTATTTGGGTAGCATCAATCCTAATCATCCAAGATTGGTAGCTCTAGATATACAACATATAAAAATAGGATCTGAGTGATAGTCAACCGGCGAATTATAAATATTTATGTAAAAATGCTTATAGTCTACATATATATATTGATTTTAGAGTGGGATATGTAAATAATTATTAAAGTGCAAGAAAGACAAACTCTTACTTAAAAAGCACACACAAATAGATGTTTGAACTAACAGTAAGAAGTGTATTTCAGTTTTAAAAACCAATAAATTGATACAAAATAATTAAATTTTAATTAATTAAAGTTATTATTATTTATTTAAATTAATTAATTTCATTAATTATCGAAATTTATAATTAAAATAATAAAAGTTTTTTAAATGCATTATATGAGTATTAAGTAATGACGAATTTTTTAATGTATATTTAACTTATATTTTAAATTATTATGCGTATATTTTAACGCATATTTGTTGTAATGTAATGCAATTTTAATGTAAGAAGTATAAGATATTAAAAAATATAAAAGTATTAAACATAATATTAATTAAATTTTAAAATTGTAAAATTAAATAGCACATATAACACAACAAACAAATCTATTCCATTAAATTAGATAAATTATTAGTTTTAGTTAATCAAAATATAGACAAGTGTTGATATTATATATTATCTCAAGTTAAATCAGTTGTTGAAAAACAGAAACTTCCCTCAAAATCAAATGATCTTTACTAAACTGGGGAAATAGTTGCATAATATTATTTATCCAGCTATTGCTACTATTACCATGTAATTAAACAACCGCTGAAGAGTTCCAATAAGATCGAAAGCGCTCTTCTAAGCACTTGGAGAAATCAAATTATACACGATAAAAATGTAACTTAAAAATATATATAAATATATTAAATAATTTTTTTATATAAATGCAAATATTCTTTCACAAGTAAAAATTAGCAGAAAGTTTATGTGTATATTTGATTATACTTAGATTTCATTAAAATTATATTTATTTTTAAAAAAAGTTAAGGAAGTCTTCCACTAATTGATAAAAAATTATCAAGATAATTTAAATTTCGAAACACAACTATATAAATTAAAATTTGAAATTGTACATCAGCACCAATTCAAAATAATAGAAAAGATAGATACATTGAGGAAACTCCATGGATTGAGAATTCAACTATAGAAAATGTTTTTAATTTAAAAAATATTAATTTTGCAATATTAGGGAGAGTTATATAATTGTTCAATAACTTCCGAACTTGTAATTGTTCCGAACTAATAATATCAAAAGTCACATATTCATATATGCTATAGCTGCATCCACTGAATCATATAGAGATATGAAACTCCCCACGAAATAATATTATCACATAAAACGTGTCGCCGAGAAAGCTCGCATATCGGATATGTCTCACATGTTGAGAGATCAGCACAATAATAAACAAACACTGTTAAAATATAATAAACTTGGCAGAAATTAAAAATATTACTTATATTTAAATTATAGAATGTCCAGCTCAAAATACCAATGTTACCAATTAAGCGTTTTTACAGAAATCAAAAGCACAATATCATTCTAGCATGTCTGTTTCCTTATAAAATTAGGCTAAACAATAAAGAAAGTAACGTTGAAAAACGCTAATTAGATTTTAACGCTATAATAATATTAGCACTTCAATAATGTAATGTCACCCTTTATTAGCCATTAAATAACATCCAGTTTACAGACACATTTATGATTCGTTCAGAATATAACGCTAAATTCTTGGTCGGGCTATTATGTATTTTTATTATATTTTTGTAAATATTCTGCTATGATTGATTGCATGAATATTTAATTGATATCATTACTGAATATCGTATATAAAAACATAGTTATGGTCATTCATTTAATATGTGTATCTGTTGCTTTATAATTTATACATTCATCACTCTGAATCAGAGTGGTGTGTTTTGTTACAAGATTCGTTTATTCCGTTGAGCGTCTCTATATTGTTAATATAGATTTTTCTACGTTAAATTATTTATTATATTCTACCATAATATAGAATTGATCTGGAATAGGCGGGTAATCTTATAATATAATAGTTTGCGAATGACGTGTTGCTATATATCTTAAAGGAGGCTTTTTCTAAACAAAAACAAAAAAACTCTAGAAGTTTAATTTTTTCCTCAGAATCGCATTTCTATCCATGAGCGGAGGTGTGGACCCCTCCCAGTGGTGTCCACTGCACCTACCTGTACTCAAGATTCCTGGGTCTCTCTCCCAACGTTTCCGTGAGCCAGGTAGTCAGCTGGGACACTCGGAAGTAAGAGGTCAACATCTGCAGCAGAGGGATCACTGAGGTCGCCGCGTCCTTCGGTTGTCTGGAGGATGAAGTTATTATATTATATGAATACTATTAGTATGCTCTGGTTTTAAATAGGTTGCAATGTTAATAATTATAGTTACAAAATTGTTTTCTAACATTATAAGCAATGGACGGATGTTCCAAATAATATTAATACATTGTATTGAATTTTGGTATTTCACTATATATAGTCAATATGTGTAAACGAAGATTTTAATATATTTGTTGACATCATTATAGTGTGTGGAATACTACAGATTCGGGTGAGCTGGGATGATCTTGACAATATCATCTCGTTATAACATCACGTGTAACCTCTTTATTAATACCAAATAACTAACTCGGTAGTAAGTTTCAAAAGGCTTCTTTCTATTTGTATTAAAAACTATTAACAGGTATTAAATTCAGATGATTTTTAAATGTTTATAAATGAATCGCAATACTTTACTATAGGCCTATACCGAACAAACATACTTCTTAGAGTAAACCGTTATTTCAAGCCCTACTTAATTGGGAATATTTAAAGCATTTTCGTGTAATTTTCTTGGTTATCAACTGCGGTACCCAATTTTTAGTTTAATAGTTTACCACTTTCTTATAGAAAGCAAGAATGAATAAAAAACAACAAGCTAATTATTTAAAATAAATTTTAATAATCTGTTCAAATGATAGTGAACTCATTAATATATATTTATAATGCAGTTGTAAACACATATTCCAAGTATAGGAAGATTTATTAATATGATTAATAAGTGGTACCTAAAATATTTCAAAAGCTAATAAATTCCTAAAAAAACAACAGCTAATAAATCGTGTGAGCCTGACTAAATAATCAATTATTTGACATAAATATCTCCACGTTCAACGAACTATTCTAATATGCCCCGTAGACAAATCATGTTGCATGCATACCATGCAGTCAGACAGTTTATATATACATGTTATTGCTTAGACTATAGCTTTAGTATATTGAGCTAAACATAGTGGAAATGCTATGTAGGCTAAAACATGTTCGATTAAGTTAAACCTACCATTTCCGCTCAATTTATAGCCTACATACTATTCAGGCTGATTAAATAGAGCGCAATAGTTGCATTTGAATGATTTCAACCAATGTTCTTTAAATGGCTAAAAGACTTTTCAGTTTTGATTTTTCTGCAAATTAATTGCCTTTTTTATCACAAGCATGTATGGGTGGGGTATACCTTGCATGTTATGTAGTACAAATCACAATATCAAAGGGTAGACTTTTAGTGAGAAAAAATAGATAGTAATCAGTGAAGGAAATCAATATACTCTTACATCTGCTATCTATACGCAGAATCACGACTATAGCTTCATAAACATAGCCACAATTATTTAAGTGAGAAATATAAAGAAAAATAATAGGAATTTAGGAATTGACTGTGGAAATAAATATAGAAGCTTTTCATATGCTAATGTGAAACTATTAGCCTGTAAATATTGTTAAAAATCCCAAATTCGGCAATTTTTATGTGACGATGACGATATTGTGTTTGCTATTATACAATATAGCTATCAACAAGAATGCAATAAGAATTGTAGAACCTCAACTCTTTCATGCGTAATATATTCAAGGCGGAGGCGATAGGGTAGTGGTGGTGGTGGAAGGGGTATTACATCCCCCAAAGACTATAATCTTTCCTATATATTATGTGAATAAATACTTACTGTAAATAAGTCACTGGCACACATTTGGTAAGTGGCTCCTAAACTATGTTCAACTTTATCGATTAATAATATATCTAAAGAAACATAAAATGAAAATATATTGCATCAAAATCTGGTAGAATTCTAGGCTTTAAAGTTAGACAATTATGATATCACTTCTATTTAATTGTGTTCAATTTCTTAATAATCATTATAATGTTAATTAAATAATATTAATATATCATTTTACAGTCTCTATTTTTAGTTTTAACACAAATACAAAAATAGATAAAATTTCAGATTCTGGAGATACTTAGAATTACGTAAAAAATGATTATACATGTGAACGTTGAATTGATTTTAATAAAAATACATATAACTAAAATCCGCTTCATAAGATAACCCTTTATATGTTAAGTCGTATACATGTTTCATCGTCAAGGGAGGACTAATTAGTGTCAATATATTGAACACTATAGGCTTCTTATAATAAACAATTAGTCAGTGAGTACATTAAATTTTTCAAAAGCTATTAAAATATATTAATCGTTAAAGGGTTTTCTCTCACTGTAGCTTTTTGATGTGTCGTTCAGGATATTTAATTAAAACAACTCCTGTTCTCAAAAAAGTATTGAAACACATTGCGTTTCGTACGGCGCGTGCACATTAAAACACTTGAATAGTATTACTTATCTAATAAGGCAATTCATACCAAACACGGCCCCGCGCATCAAAACAGTAGTTAAAAGATATTAAACTTCTTATATATAACGACAAAAGATGATATTAACTACAGCTGTTTGCCAAACCCTGAGTTGAAACTCCTCAATATATACAATACAGTCAATATGATGGGCCCGATTTTTGACAAACTGTGACCAGCTCGGTATGAACTGAAGTTTTCAATGCACCGCAACTTTCAATTGGCCTTTATACGCTCGATACAAATTGGACCAAATTACCCGCTGACTTACCCCTTATAGGGAACCATCCGGATACTCCACTGTTCCAGCAGATACACCCCCCTCTCACCCTCGGCCGACAGCTCCTGTTCGTCC
>JAUZND010028104.1:0-23544 GCA_034780555.1 Coelogynopora nodosa
GGGGGGGGCAGTGGCCCCGGCCCCCCCTGTTCCGCGGTCCCTGTATTGCTCAACGTAAATAGGATTACGTATATCACTGAAGACGGATTACTCTCATCTTGCCTTCTTATCTCTGTATCAGTTTGCCTTACTTAAATAATGAGACATGTACTCGTTAATTATAACTGAGTAATATTTAGTATTTGATGCATTTAAATTCATTAAATATGCATATAAAGCTGGCATACTAATTCTCCTTGATGTCATATTCGATTTGCAATGAAGTTCATCAAATTAAATCGTGGAGAATTTTTTTTTTGTCACAACGGCTTTCAGCTAAGGCTAAAATATACAAAGATTTTTCAGAGGTACTAGAAATGTCTGCATTGTAAATTTACGGTTGTAACTGAAGGCGAGAATTTTATTTTTTTGAAAGGAGAACATACGCACCCTCCTCGGGACGTCGAAATAATTGTTAAGAAGGCCGTTGAATCAGCCAAGACAGCATCGAAGTAGAACCCTTTCCACTCCATGAAAATAATTTATCGCAAAGCTTTTGCTGACATCGATATGACCAACGAAGCTATGCTGGACACACTTTCCACTTATACAAAGCATCGATGCTCTATGTACAGAGCAAGAGCAAGCAGACTTCCAAAACTTCCACATCGACGTTCTGACGTGAGCGTCGAAGGGGAGTGGTAGCAAACAAAAGATGGTCGTGACTTCCTATTGGCTAATGACAGCATTGACGACAAGATCTTTATTTTTGCAACGCAACAGAACGTTCGACATCTTTGTGCAGCCGAGACAGTTTATATGGATGGAACATTCAAAATTTCACCTGAGTTGTTCGTGCAGGTATATACGCTCCATGTCATGGTGATGGAGACAATGATAACGGTATGTATTTCACTACTACATTCTAAAACAGTTCACACATATACTCAATTCTTCAATCTAATCTTATTCAAATGGCATGTGGGAGTTACTGTTTCCAGTTTCAACCATCATGCTTCTGAATAGATTTTGAGCAAGCTATCATCAATACTGTGTCAAAATTGTTTCCAGCATCTGTAATACGTACGTGGTTGTCTCTTCCACTTCGCCCAGGCCATATGGCGACATGTTCAGGAAGTTGGTTTAATCATCCGATATATAAATGACGCAGCTTTGAATAGACTATAGTGAAAAGGGCAACCGCTTTTCCATTAGTTCCTACGCATTAAATTGACGAAGTGTGGATGCCAGCATTACAGGAAATTGATCAAGATCATCATCGGGCATTGGCTTTTTGTGATTACGTTACTACAACATAGGTCGACACGTTAGTTGCTCGTTTTCTAGTAGAATTATGGACCCATTATGCCAATATCCACAGTATACGCACAAACAATCACCTCGAATCCTGGCACAACAAGATGAGTATGGAGCTCGGACGTTTGCACCCAAATTTCTTCCGAGCAATAGAACTGTTCCAAGAACAGCAAGCCCAAACTGAACAGAATCTTTGACTCTTACTGGCAGGTGGTCCTGCTCCTATTTAACTGAGAAATCATCGTATGGTGACGGAGCGTCTTTTTCGCTTCAAACGACTAAATACAGAGATTAAATCACTGCCTACCGCGCATTTGATGGCATTTATCCTTTAATTTCACAGCGTGAAATCACTTTCTGTTTTTAGACATTCTATCACATTGTGGAAACACATTTTATAATCGCATTATAATAATTTTACAGAATTTACATTTTATATCTATGTTTATATTTGTATATGAAAATAAAATATATACTTTTTGAATTTAGTCCTCTGATTTATAAATATAAGGCAAGATGAGATCAGGTGTCACAAGGAAAAATGAGATAAGGAAAAATGAGATAAGGCAAAGTGGGATAAGGCAAAGTGAGATAAGGCAAAGTGAGATAAGGCAAAGTGATACGACTCCTTATAACTTATTAATACAAAAAATTGGAAAGCCACTGAAACTATGTATACGCCTAATGCAAAGACTAAATGAGTCTCTTAGATAATACACTGATATATACTGATAATACTCTCATTTAAAAAATGTGCACCTTTTAATAGTTCGGCGACATTATTTAATTCACGACTGTTTCTTTTGATTCGATTGGCAACAGTTTGATTAATAAGAGAAAAAATATATTTCAACTCTAAAAGGTATTTTCAGAAATGTAGTAGAAATATAAAAATTATAGTATTTATAAATGTTTGTATTCTCCTAAAATTGCTGTTCAATTTGCAATACATTAATATTGCTACAAACCTCCATAGATTAATGTAAGATTCTCGGAGTAATCATCAACAACAAACTCAATTTTAACGACCACATCGACTGACTATACAATCTCCACAGCATCTAGATTCGGATTTACGCACGCATACTACGGCTCAGAGCCCACTTGACAACAATGGTTTCATTAGATATGTACTAGAAAACGCCTCGCCCCTATTCTCTTTCTCCCATCTATCTCCGAAACCAAACTCGAAAGAGTTCAAAGAAGGGTGTACCGTTTAATTTGCACGTTTTCAAGACTAGAAAATCCTTGTAGTTGTAGTAAATGTCCACACCTCTCTCAACGGCGTATTGCTGCAGCCAAAAAATTGCAAAATACCTGTTTGAACAGCAACAACCACAATTTCCATTCAATTACCCCACCAATCTCCCAAAGAACAAGAAGACCATGTCAACCAACCTCCTGCTAAAACAACACGCTACAAAAATTCATTCATTCCTAGTGCACCGCGCGATTCAACAACACACCCACTATACTGTAAACTATTAATCATTGAATAATTTCCACTTAATATGAATTTGCGTGTCTGTAAACACAATCACTTTTGTTTTGCGAATTTTATTTGCATTTGAGCTAACAACTTCACGTTACGCAAATTATTTTGTATTCTATATTAACCTCATGATGCATAATGTATATATAAAGCATCCTATATAACCTCACCAGGTACTAAGCAACTGTTCTCTGCACTCCCGATTCCTATTTGAATAGGTACCTAAAAATATACGTTTCTTATACCAGTCAGTAATCGTATATATTCATTTCTATAGGACAAATATTTTAACTATTAGATTCGTCTTGTATTTGTCATAATAATAAAGCGAGTAAAATAGTCTATTAGCCCCTAAGTTATGAAATAGATTTTGTTTTTATTTAATTCTGATTAATATTGTCTAGAACTGTTTAAATATTAATGACAAATATAGGCTACTGCATATTAACTAGCATATATATTCTATGAAAATAATTTTAAAAATATATATATACTTGCTTTTGAAAATATTTTCATTAAATATGTTGCTATATATAGGGAAGTATAGACACAGCACAATGTCCACCCTACTTACAGGATTACGCCTCACTTAAATAATAATGTAAAACAATTGTTTTGTTATGTAACATTTTTAAATAATTGCAGGTAAACAAAAAAAACTTAAAATCAGAGTACTTTCCCAAAAAATCGTCAAGTTAATCCAATCTAAAAAAATAGTATTTATCCAGTGGATTTAGAAATACAAACATCTCCTGGGGCTATACGTTTCTTACCTTTTAGGCCTAAATTAAGCAGCTGTTTGAGAAATCTTTTACCAAGTCATCCATATAGCCTATTCTACGAAGTTGAAAACACGATCAACACCCAGTGGAACTACAAGAAAAAAACTGGAACATGTACAAGCAGATCATTACAGAAAATATGAACAAAGAAGAACATCTCAATGAACGTATAACCTTAAGGAAAAATGGGGAATATACACGGAAATCATCTTGAAAGCGACCAATAACAGCATACCGGGAAAAGGGTAAAGTAAAGGAAAAACCATTGTGGAACGCGGCAGCAGAAAACCCGATCCTAAAAGAAGAATGCATTAATAAAGAGAAAGAAGCTGGAGAAACCATCAGCGACGTCAAGAAAAAACATTGGAGAGAAAAGTTCAGTCTTTTAACATGAGAACCAAGCCAAAAGAGATATGGAACATCATCAAAAGCATGTCGGGTAAACAGCAATCCAGAGCGGAACCAGAAATGAAGCACAGTGGCATTTTCAACTATAACCCCAAAATAAAAGCGAAACAAATTGATCAAACACTAGCCTACGCGAAAGATCGAGCCGCAATAAGAAAAACAATCCCAGGAAAGAGAATAGAATAGAAGGAGGAGGTAGCCCAGTCGGTTAAAGCGCTGGTGATTAAGTGTGAAGGTAGCGGGTTCGAATCCCAGCAGTATACCTTATCTCTCCCTGGCAGACAGCTGTGTCTGTCGAGTGTTTAGCAACTCTTCTGAGTTTGTTCAGAGTGCCATACTGGTCTGACGCGCGGTCTTGTGCTGCTGCGCTCTGTAGTGCATATTACCTTTCCAAAACTGCACTGCACACCTGTGCAAGCAGTGGAATAAAAAAATAATAATTCTAAAAGAAGACGAACATCAAGGTTAAAAACCAATGTGAACACTGCGAAGTCATAGACAAAGGAGCAAGCAAGATATTCAGCAACAAAGAAATGGACAGAGCCATTAATAAGTTGAACGAGGACAAAGCACCAGGAGAAAATGGAATCAGCAATGATATGATAAAAACATCTACTAACAGAAGGAAAAAAGCTTCTTCATGACATCATCAACCTTAGTTGGAAGCAGAGTAGCATCCCGCAAGAATAGAAAAACGGAACTATTATCCCAATCCTAAAAGAAGGGAAATACGAAACTACAGAGGAAGCCTACAGACCAATAAGCCTTACCAGTAGCACCTGTAAGCTAGCTGAAAAATTATTCTAAACAGGCTGAACTTGTATGTCGAATCTAACAAAATCCTCAAACCAAAGCAAGCAAGCTTAAGAAGTAACAAAGCTACTAAAGATCAAATAATACGAATACAACAAAAAGTACTCAATGGCTTCAACCAAAAATCAAGCAAAGCCAAAAGAAAAAGAACAATTATGGTATTATTTGATTTCAGTAAAGCGTTCTACAAGGTTTTGAAAGAGGGGATACTACACAAACTAATATCAATAAAAATATCGCAATGCATGATCAAATTTATAAGGGAATACCTTAGTGGAAATTGTTAAAATTGGCAACGCAAAAAGCAATTAAAGAACATATAAACACGGAAACCCACAAGGAGGTGTTACAAACTCTTCACTCTTCATAAATTACATGATAGACGATCTAGGGGATGAAATAGACTGTAGCATGTTTGCTGACGACCTAGCCATTTGGACTTAGGGAAAAACACCGAAGGAATGCAGAAGAAAAATGCAACCAGCGGTTAAAAAGCTAAAAGCATGGGTCAGAGAGTGGAGGATGAATGAAAAAGACTCAATGAAAACAAAACCGAATACGTTCTTTTTACAAACTAGAACAAAGTTAACAAAAATGAAATGGAAAGGAGACATCATGGTGAAGGAAAGAAAATTAAAAGGAATGACACATCCAAATTCTTGGAAATAACTTTAACTGGAATATGACCTTCATACAACACGTCGACAAGGTTACCTCAAAAATTAAACAAAGACTGAATGGCTCTTAGAGCTTTAGAAACAGGAAATAAGGATGAACTATAAACGAGGACCTTCGAACTCTGCACATTGAATACGTGAGGTCTGTAGCAGACCACGTGGAAAAAGCCTGGCTGAACAAAAGAAATCCCTCGCAGCGAAGAGCCAAGCAAAATATCTACGCGACACACATAACATAAACAACAACCTTACAACAGAAGTAACAAACAGAAAAACACAAAGGGAAAAGGCAAATCCTGGAAGTTAACAGCAGAGAACACGAGAAAGGAACATGGAATAGACAAGATCAAACAAGAACACATTCTCAACTCTCCAACACAACCACCGTGGACCAACTAAAACAACATATATTTTAATACGCTTCTCCAAGAAAATTTTGGGAAACAAGCAACTACAAAAGACATGAAGAAGGCTGTCGAAGAAACCCTCAATCCCCTCATGGAAGAAGCGGATATATGTGCTTGGACGGATGGATCGGTGCAGGAGGGCCAGGTAAGTGCATGTCGGTGCATGATAGAATGGAAAGACGAAGAGAACACCAAAATAATAAGACCAGCTGAAGCATGAATCAGCAGCTACAATACTAAGATTATAGCTGCAAAAGCAGCGCTGGAAAACATTGTAAGCAGAATCCCGACCAAAAAACATTCTCATAGCCCTTGACAACCAAGGGGTTATCATGAAGCTCATAGAAGGACATGACAGCCAAAACGTAAAGACAGCCGACAGCATCTGGAACCACCTTATAAACATTGATTGTGAAACGACAACATCAAAGTTACCATCCAGTGGGTCCCAGGGGATGTTGGGATCGCAGGGAATGAATCAGCAGATAGGCTGGCCAAAGAAGAAAGTAACCTCGAGCAGAAGGATGCATGTCCCTCTCAACAGGAAAACCATCAACATTAGAATGCAGAGTGCCATCAAAAAAAAGAAGAAGGAGAAATCGGATCACAAATGTAAGAAAAACAAAGATGAAAAAAACTTAGATGTGAAGAAAGAACAACGTACGTTAAGCCAAGTGGTCTGCCGGGTGAGAATCAAACCCGGAAGTCAATGGAGATTGTGATGACTACAAAGCCTGAATCTATCAGTCACACTCTCAACACCTGATATTACGAACAAAGGCTGCAGTGCTTTGGCGTCAGGACCACCACAGATCAAATGCAAAAACCCATTAGCATCGTCCGGTTTCTAAGGGATACCGGCCGCTTCGAGCGGCCGACTGAAATGTTATTACGTCAGGGGAACAACAAAAACAACAACGGAGTGATCACGTGTATATTGTTTACATAATAATATAAAGGATTGAAATCCGTATTCGGCACTCTATTCACTTATTCAATTTCTCTCATATACACTGCTTTTTAATAAGTAACAACATAAAGGCCCATTTTATTATTTATTGTGCAATGTATTAAATGAAATATAAAAAATCTAGATCTGACAAGTAAAAATTTATATTGATTTCGTTTTTAGCATGTAAAAATGTATAAAAACCGTTTATTTTATTAGTGCTACAAATTTTTTGTTTACCAGTGATTATTATTAGTGACGCTACGGACCTACTATTAAGTGCAGTCGATATTATGTATTTTATTGTATATATATTGTTTTATTGAAAAACAGTAAAAATGAAAACTATAATTTAATTAAAAATAAATAACAACATTTTCGTTTATATTAATAAAAAATATTTCTACTGCACTGATAAAAACGTTGCGAATTCTATTTGATGGTTTTCAGACTTATGAACACGGCTTCTCTAATAGATAGCGATGTTTCGTATATCTTGAGTGAGGAGTATAAGAAAGAAATAAATCCATATCTATGGCTACTCCTATCTCTATTTGTGAAACAGCATGTAAAAATTTTGCTACCGTTTATTCACAAAAAGCCTGATCTAATAACGAGCTAATGGAAAGCAAGTTGGTACTATTACAAATTTACACACAAAAGATATAATTATTAAACTAGACCTAATCTGATTTTTAAGAAAAAATATTATTTTGATGACCTATTTGAAATTCCCCGATATTGGTATATATCAAAATTCTCTGATATGTATACATATACGACCACCAGGTTGTGAAACACTATTAACTATGGCATTTAGATATATTAATAATACATTTAAATTAAAATTTTGCATTTACATAACATACCATAAATATATATTTTAAATAAAAATTGTTTATAACAATATTAAAAGTTCTATAACGAAAATCGCAATTTTACATACAATTTTGATTCAAATTTTAAAAAATTGAGATTAGAAAAATTAGGGTCAACCTCGTGTGTCCACCTCACCCACATATTGCCGTGATAGCTATGATGGTAAACTATTATCTATATCGAAAAACGAAATCATCAACTTTAATTCAATACATTTTTGTTTATTTGTTGAATTTCTTAACAAAAATAATTCTAAATATCTTTAAACAAACATAATTATAAATGCAAAATAACATAACAATGTATTAATAATATCAACATACAAACTAATAAATAATATATATACACATTTATTATACACAGTATTATACATTAAATCCATTAAAAAAAGTGAGAAAATCAGTTGAAAAAAAAATTATACAAGCCTTACAAACATAATAACAATCATTAGTATTGTACAGTAGTCAATCGGTTTATTTGGTAAAATACACGATACATAACTTCAATTATTAGTATAAAAGTAGCGATAGAATAATCGATCCTAAACATTTTAAAATGGATACTTAAAAAATTCTATAAGAATATAGTTTTTAAAAAAAGTATGAACATATAAAATTAAAGTTGACCAAAATCATTTATTTTTTCTATGATCTTTCTATCTATCATATATTGACATCTGATATAGATGTCAAAATCGAAAAAATAACAACATCCGCGATTGTACAGGTTAGATTGTTTTGTAAAAATATAATAGCTCAAAATTACAAAAAATCACTATTCAATGGTTGATTACATCGATCAGTAAACCTCTATTATTTCACTTATGGTTGTGTATCACTGAAAACGTGGTACAATAAATTACATAATCTCTAATTCCTACTCTTAGTATTTCTATTCATTTAGTTAATAACACATTAACTAACTTATTAAATATTTTATTTAAAGATAATTTGAAAAATAGATAGCAAGTCTTAGTTTAACTAAAATACTACTCAAATATCCACCGACAAAAAATGTGTTAAACATTTGAACCAAAAAATAATAAAAAATTACATATGAAATACAAAATGTATACGCAATATAATATAATATACAATTGAATTGTGTTATTGAATAATACATAACATTTAAAACGTAGTATACATGTACAATACAATACAATGAAAACAAGCAAACTGTTCCCAAATACAACAATATACTATTTACAAAATAAAATGCTGCCATCTATAGAGGTAGTTTCCTGAAGAGAATTTTAAATAACCCCTAGAATATACTGTTATTAAATGATTTAAAATGGTCGAGAAATTCCTAATTTTTTGGCTAAACGCTGCTTGGGAGTTGCCTCACCTTTGCGTGGCTTCTTCAATTTGGCTGAAATTGTAATATGTAGTATAACGTATAGTCTGTCAAAATATTTCCAATAATCGGGTTAAAGAAAGGTGAAAAATACGGACATAAATGCGACTGAAAGCGGACATAATTTCATTCATCTAATATATTTCCGCCACTTGGGGTGGTCCATCGACGAATATATTTTCAAATTATAATGTAAATTTTTAGAAATCATTTTATTAAAATATATTTTTATATATCCAAGCATTACATTAGATATCCCGCTGATACTAATATATAATAAAGGCGGGAATGTTGTACATACACGAAATAAAACATACCACCACACATTAATTATCACATGGTCTAAAGAACATTTCAGATGAATAATTCATCAACATAATTTCTTCAGTTATATCACAACCTTACATGGGGAAAATATCCACCAACATACACAGACATACCATTCACTACATGGGCTAAAAAAAATAAAGCTGCAGATTCAATTTATTTTTTAAGCTATTTTTGTTAGCATTTTTTGTTTCTCCAAAAAAAGTTATGTTTGATGTTTTTCTTTTTTAGCACTTTTTTTTAGTAAATATCCTTTTTCTAATGTTGTTATCGTATAATATAAATTCTATAAAGGTTAATTTTTGTTGGAAGTGTTTTTATTCAATTATTTTACAATAATTGCTTTTTCTAATTGCAGTTTTTTCTTAACCAATAAATTAATAAACACAAAAAACTAATATTTAATGTATTTCGAGATCTTTCAAAGGTTTATAAATATACTAACTGTCCGTGTACATCCAATATTAATATTATTTGGGCTAAATTGAAGTATGAACATATCTCCATAATGCAATTAATACTTTTTTGGTTTCATTTAATACAACTAAAGAAATAAAATTCTTTTTTTTCTACCACATAGAAACATAATAATATGTTTCTTTGAACAAAAACTAGTTAGAAAATTTAGAATTTAATGAAACAATAGTAACACAATACAACATAATATTATTAAAAACTGGGATTTACTTACTAGAGGTAGGAGTCTGAAGTTTATTCGACGTTCCAGGGATTTGAGAAGAAGGAGGGGTCAGTTTCTGAAACATAAAAATAAGGTATAACGACTGGAAATGAAAGAAAAATTATGAATATTGAATACGTAAATAATGACATTCTGGATAGTGCAGATTACGAGATAAAGTGACCCAATGATTACCGCTATTATAAATAAAAATATAGAAAACATAATATAAAATTAGATTAAAAAATGTATAGTGCATTTTTAGTAACAATATGTTAACATAATAAATTCATTTTTAGCGACAACCATTTATAATCAATATTGTTTAAAATCAATATTATTTTGCAAATCACGTCCTTGTATCCAAATATAGTATTTCTGACTTTACTACAATGGATAACAGAATATGTCCTTAAAATGTCCATTCTCAATGTTAAAATCTCTTTATCAAATGTTAGATAAAACATCTATTCATCATAACGTGATAAAATCAATAATTCAACCATCTTCCGCGCACCTTACTGCTGGACGAGGGTTTCCAGTCGTCACCCCTACCAACAGGCTCCCTCGCGATAGCGGTGGTCTTGCTGGACTTGGTCAATCTCGCCGACGCCGACTTGTGGGCGGCAGGACGCTTCCTCCGTTTGGCTCGCTTCTTCTTCTCCTCGTCCTCCGAGTCACCGCCAGCAGGGAAGTAGTCTGATAGAGGGTAGGAAACATCTATCGTCATCTCGTACAGCGAATGAGTGAATATTCATGAATAAATTGTTCAACTTCTTTTCAACAACTTCCTGCCTTGCATCTAACTATTTGAATAAATGGTCTATTGTTTGCGGTATTGATTTTGATTCCCGAAGAGGTGAAAGACATTTGCCCGTCATAACACTTTTACGTTCGTAATTTATTAAATCATCACAAATTACATCCACGGCTGAAAACAACAACAATACTCACTCAGAACAATACACCAGTCCTTTTTAATTACTACATGCATGACATTCACACCCCGTAAGACAAACACACCAAACTCACTCAATACTATATAATAAAACAAAAGTGATGTAAGCAAGTGTTCGTATTATTGTGCAAAGTAAACATATTTAGGTAGACACTTCCATATTTGCAATTTTCTTAAGGGGTAAGTATTTATAGGTTTAGCATCACGCAGGAAGTTGGTTATATTAGCATTGTGCATTGGTCCCACTACTTACAGTGTTCTCCAACAAGAGTGGCATCTTTGAGATCAGGTAATGGATCTTCCTCTTCTTCGTCTTCAACTTCCTGAGGCAATTGATCTTCTTCATTGAACGATCTCCAAGAATCATTACGTTGACGGGAAACTTTCTTAGAGGCGGGTCGACCTCGTTTTCTGGGTGAATACCTAACATTAACATAAAATTAGGTTGGATTGGGGACAATGTCTAAAAATAAAACACATCAACATATCATTTTATTCACCAGTTATCTGCAAACAATCCAATCAATCTATACATATTCTATAGTCAGATAAATTGGCTATTTTCAAATGATATACACTGAGTATAAGCCTTCTATCTGTTCCCCAAATATGGCAATTACCAACACCACTACACCTCTCACTAGTAGCTGCAAGTCTAACACTAAGAGAGAACATAACCTTGCCGACATAGAATCCATTTATCAAATATCGACAGCATTCGCTGTCACCAATTAGTTACAAAGGGTACTTACTGAATTGTAGTTTCCTCGTTATCAGACACTACAGGATGTCCAAGAGATTTGAGAACAAGGATAAGTTGATGAATAACTTCCGGGTAGGAGAGCTCCATGTGTTGACGATCAGGTAAGTAGAAACTCCTGTTCTCCAGAGGGAGCTAGTGAGCAAATATTTATTTATGAAATTTTATCGCAATCGGATAAAAACTTGAACAAAAAAATAAAGATACAACAAATTATATTATTTGTTAATTACATTTCCTATAAAAAAAAAAAGTTTCACATAGTAGCATTTGATAGTATCCTGTTTTATATCCTATTTTTTATAGCTGTATCATATTATTCATAATATTTTAACTTTCATAATCATTTTAATTAATAGTATTATTTTATTACTGACCTTTTTCCGACGTTCCAGCCATTTTGCCAATGTTTTTGCAAGACACTTTCCTCCTTCCAAATAGTGTTGTGGAGAGGATTTCTTGTTCATTAAATAATCTACAAAAGGAAATGAAAGTATTTACTCACTACAAAATAGTTGTAATCGTTTTCTTTTACTATCTAAAAATTTATTTTCTCATGGGATTGTTAATAATTATATTTAAATTCTTAGTACTATATAAATTAAGAGTCAAAATCTATATACAACAATGAATGAATAGCAAATATGAAAGCTTTTTACATTATGTGCAAAAATAATTATTATTTCTTCTTAAATATTAGTTAAAAACCAATTCTATTTTAACTTTTTAAATTTTGGAATATGAAACGGTATGATGGTTGGTAAAATTAATCTTATTGAATTGATATAACTTGCGACAACATTGAAAAATAATAAATCAATCAATAGCTGAGGATAACTTACTTTTAAACTTCCCAAGCAGAGCTTCGGCTACATGCCAATGCAGCTTCTCAAAATATGGGAACATAAAGTTAGGATTTGTACCGAGACGCAACTCCATACGATAAATACTAGAACAGAAGAGGTAAAATAACAGTAACGTTAATTCATTATTTCACCACGACATTGAAGATGTGGTATGTTATTATTATGACATATTGGTAAAGTATTCTTATTAGAATTGATAACAGAACAGGCAAATAATTTTTTTATCGAATTGAACTTATCAACATTTAGAAAATATTATGTAAACGTACCGGCAAAAAAACAACGATTACAGTGGTCGATTTAAAAAATTGGTAAAACAAAAAAAATTATAAGTAAAAAATCCTACAAAAAGATTTTTCTTTTGCTTATTAATAAAAATATTAAATTATTGATTTCAATATTCAACCGTGAAAATTCGCATAAATATCTAATTAAATAACTATATATATTAATCCTTTGTTGTTAACTTATTTCCCATCCTTAAAAATCAACGTATTATGTTCTATAAATTGAAATCGTCGTATCTCGGATCAAGAAGCACATATTAACAAACTTAAAGCATACATAATATTTTAATTAACTATACTGATAATGTACACATATATTATATAAACAAGTAGTATGTGAACACATGATAATGATTAATTATACAACAAGTAATTTTTTAAAAACACTATTTTGGGCATTAAGTAATAGTACAGTAGCAAAAGCATTCGTATATCTTTGTCAATTACTATACTGAAAAGTGAAGAGTAAATCAAAATACGTAGCGCCAGAGGAAAAAATACCAAATTTACTTTGTTTAATAATTTTTCCTTTTCAGTATAGTAATTTACAAAGATATAATTCACGCCAAATAAAGTGTTTTAATTATTGTTTTTGTTTAATTAATCATTATCTTGTGTTTACTATTTTCGAGGGCATGACCACCAACACTATTAAAAATAAACAATGTGATTTCAAAATACTATATTCCGTCAATAATTATTCACTTCCCTTTGCATAATATTCCCCTAAACAATGTAAAAAGTTCAAACGATACATCATTGATTGCTCTGGTTTCTTCATAAATTATTTATGCCATACGATATCAATCTATATATGTATTTATCATTAACAGTACAGCTACATCACATAACCACTAAATTTGTCAAGTAAAGTAATTTAACACTGTCGCCATATTGCTAAAAAATACAATAAAGTCCAAGTAACAACAACATGGACACCAACCTGATCTGCAGCGGTATGCCGAGCTCATGGAGGAAGTTCCCACCGAACACCAGACTATCCACCGGCGTGTAGACCGCGTGGATCCAGCCCGAGGGCAGCAGCACCGTCTGCCCGGTCCTCACCCGCAACCGATAGACGGGAAGGGCGGGGAGACCCCCCGGGTCCGTAGTGGTGGGAGAGAGGGACTGCTGCTGGGCCAGCACCAGGTCGGGGAAGAAGAGGGCATGATGGTCCTCCAGGGAGTACCAGCGCCGGTAGGTGGCCAGGGTGGAGGGTGTGGGCGGAATCAGGTAGAACACCTTTTCGCCCTTGATGGTGGGGGGAGTTCAAATAGCTTTTTATATGAGTAGTAAAGTTAAGGTCTAACTGGACTAACAAGGTGTTGAGGGTTCATATTTGATATTCTCCATATTCTTGATATTTTCATTACTCACATAATTAATTATGTATATAAAAATTGTTTAAATTTAATGAAAAATGGTCCTTATTATGATTATATTGTAATCATAATGTTAAATGTGTCTATTGTCTAAATTAGTTAATACAAAATAAAAACTGCGTGTATTAAAAACTACTTCTTTTTAAAAGGATACTCATATATTTATCATCATATATAGCATACTAATAACTAAATAATATGTTGAAATTTCATAAAACCGTAATTATTCATTCTACTACTTCCTAGTAACATAGTTAAGTAGAATAGTAATTGCCAAAAACATAAAAAACAATGTAAGTTTAGTACAGATAACAATTTTTACTTATAATTATTCTTTCTCGTTTTAAAACATTTTGGTGATAATAATATAATTGAAGGATCCGTATTGTCCCCCTCCCAGAGCCTACTCACCCAGAGGACGTGGTACCAGACGGAAGAACCGCCGAAGTCGATGTGGAAGTCCGTGTAGCTGCCAGACATGCTCATGAGGCAATACTTCTGCACCGAAGGCCGGCTCCAGCCCCCCTCCTCGTCTGCCCTGTCCAGGTCCTCATCCGCGGGCCAATACTTCTCCACCAGACTGAGGTCGCGGACTACTCGCGGCGGGCTCACTAGCTGGGCCAGACTATCAGGTGGTGGTGGAGGGGGGAGTGACTGGACATCAGGGTTCATACGCATTTTACATAACTGTACTCCAACTAACAGCACTCCAAGCATATTGTGGCGCCCTATCTTCAGTCTAATAGAGTGACTTATCATAATTTAAATCTAGTTAGATATTGCATTTTATAAACTATCTTTTTTAGTATGCCATAATAGAAAAAATTATTTAAGATTTTCAATATTACATGTTAATTAGCATGTTCGACTATAATTTGACATACTAATTTGGCCAAACAAACGGGAGATATAACAGAAATTATAGCCCTTTAAACAACATTCAAAGATTTACTCAGCTAGGGAATCGAACCCAATTATCATTAATTTGTATCCGGTAGCTCATATAGTATAATTTATTTTTTATGTGAAGCAAAATCGATTAAATATTTTTTTATTAATAAAATTATTATAGAAAATGTATGGCAATCACTTGATTTAGTTAAATACAGAGAGTGTTCCATAAGTAACCATCAATAAATATTTCGAAGTAACGATTAAAAATATTTTAGAAATATTACACTACGCCTATATGAAGGATTTCTTCTTACAGGAATTCTCAAACAAGTTTTATAATTCACAAAGGTATTTTATATAACAGAAAATTATAAATAAAAGCTTTTCTAGCTCTGAAAGTGTTTAAAATTAGTTGTGAATTACCCGAGTCTTCTTAATTAATTGTAGTATTAATTTAGAAGATCCAAATGTAAAGAATATCGTAAATAACTTATTATTTTTAACAGTTTAAGGCCATAACAAATATACACAAACACATACCTAATAGGAGTATCTAAAAATATTTTTTTGAATCACTAAAACAAAATCAGATGACGTTGTAGGCTGTAATTCGTAATTCACGGGAAATTTTCCAAAGTGCGTAAGTGACAAAATGGGTGTAAGTGAATATATCTCCATTTCCTGCTGAAGTATCAACATAATATATATATTTTTTAATGTAGGCTATACCTGTTGATAGACTAAATAGAAACATAACTACAAAATGTTATCAGTTTGGTTAGTATAATAATCAGTGAATAGTTCAATTGTGAACTTTTAAATTGTCCTCCTAAAAACCGAACATATTTCACCTACGACCTTTCTGCAAAATACCGGCGAATTGAAAATATTAAATTACTTTTTTTAATTACTCTGTGAAATATATTATCATTGACTAGAAATATTCACAAATGGTATACAAAAGCATATTGTTACATCATTAGCTGATCAGATAAATCACAGACCTTCATTTAGTTTGCTGAGAATTAATATATTGATAAGATTACAATAAAAGGTGCACACCACTAAATGTAGTTTTCAGAAAGAAAGTAATATACTATGGATTCAGGAGCGCATTTTGTTGACCAGACTAGTCCAAATTTCTGCAGACTTGTCAATTTAATAATTTCCAAAATAATTAATTAATTATGACATTATTTTGAACTTACATGATTTCCAATAAGATGTCACGCAATATTAATAAATCATCAAATAAATACAATTAACAAAAAGTATATCAAAATCATCTTTTCTAGATATTAATTGTGTATAACAGGGAAAATTGTGTTTGATAACTATAGTGACAATATTCTTTGGAGTGTCAACACATTTATGTTTAATTTAAAATGGACAACCCTGAATAATTATTCACGTTAAAATAGTAATTACGCAAATACTATGCACGTATAATACTATATCACTTTCATGACAAGTTTGGGTGTACACGTAACAACATCACATTTTAACATATATGTTTCAAATGACCGATACACATTACATGAAGAATAACTATTTTAAAGTTAGGTCTGAATATTCTGATAGAAACACTACATTATTTATCTAAATTAAAGTTTTCAGAGCATAAAAACCCATTCAAGCTACATTTCCAATATAATAAAAAACATATAGTACCTGAGTTAACCAAAATACTAACGCTAACAAAATATGTTCATGTGTCTTGACATAAGTGGGCCTACCGAGTTTTAGAGAACTCCAAACTGAGCACATTGAGAAGACGAGAACGGATCGGAGCAAAGAACTGTTCCATAAATTCTCTCACTGTTATGCGAAGACTCTCCTGCTTACGTACATCGATTACGTCCATCTTGAAATCGATACCTGAGACGACATGTAGTTGATAGGGACGTATATTGATATTGACGTACACACAGAGAGAACTATCTATTAGATTCAAATATATTTTTATACCTGTGGATATTGTAATAAAACAGATTAACATATACATCAATACAAGTATATGTTTTCATCGAGTATGTAATTAATATAATAGAACTATTATTAAATGCAATGCATAAAAATAACAAAATAAATACATATTATAAAAGTGTAAATAAAACAATAATAAACATATAACTAAAATCGAGAAAAAATTATCAAATGAGAGAAAATATTTCAATTTATTTAAACAAAATTATATAAAACAAAAAGATGATCTTGTTGGTTTCAATTGCCATATTTGAATTTAAAAATTCAAAGTTTTAACAAAGTTTTTTCAAAAGGGCCAGTTATTTTTATTTTGGGATTGGAGTGAAGTTGGCCAAATTTTTATTTGTGTTACTTGTCCACAAAGGTAACAGTGTAAAACTAAAAACAATTAATTAAATAGGGTTTTATAACTATACTTTATACGTTTACTAGTGTGCATGTGTTCTGAAGTAATTAATAGCAGAATAAAGAATTACTTACCGACAAAATCGGCAACATCTGGAATTGTAAAACTGGTGTCTGGAACCTTCATTCCGAGACCCTCCTTGTTTTGTATGAGAATAGGATTTTCAAAGCCATGCTCAATTAAGTAAGGGACATTTATTTCTGACCCACGTAGTTTCACCAGCTTGCTATCACAACTGAAAATAGGAGAACCAATGAATGTAACTAATTTTACTAACTAACTGTAGTTTATAAATGTAACTTTCATTCCACAGATAAAATAATGTAACATTATAAAAGAAAGTAAATGCAATCAATACTCACTTAAGATATTTTCTGCTTTTAAGATCAATAATAAATTCTTCAGTTCCTGCGCGTGCCATCTAAAAAACATATGAAAATATCTACATGAAAATTTAAAATTTAGATGGATGATATAACAGGCAACAACAGGAAATATATATCGAGGTAATTACATTTTTATGATGTGAAAAGATTAAACAAGGTTAGGTATATTAAGTAATAAATAATCAATAAAATTATACTCTGCAGTGAAAATCACAAAGATTTCACTCTTTTTTTAATATTATTTATTAGATATATGTGATGAATGGCTTCAAAAATGTTTAAAACAACTATTGCAGGGACTCAACATTAAAGTCATTCAATGATTTTATATTTACAGACCTACTCTTCTTCTTCTATATTATATAGGCTCATTACTCACATAGAGTATTATAGACACATAGCTACAATATCTACATATATGGCTTCTAAAAAAACTATTGTATCTCTAAAACCGTCATAACTATAAAAAAGATTGTGTATAACTATCAAATCATTGTATATATAGAATAAACGGTTAAACCAAACAACATTCCACCATGGAGTTATTATTTTTTAATGTTGTATCTTAACATTATAATTTCTATAACTGTCATATCTGAAGATACAACAGTTTTGGAAAATGCATTTTTTATTGGCTCAACCAATGCATTCAATGAAACCATTGTATCTAATATAAGTAGTATGCTGTGATATTAACAATAAAAAAATTTATACTTCGATTTCTCAGATTTCCCACTGCGATTTCTCTGAATGAAAATTATAATGCGTATAACCAGCCGAATTTCAGAATTCTCAGTATCAACAGAGAATAGTGATACTAGCGATGACAGAGTAGCTGTGTGATTGATGTCAATTATGAAGATCCTTCATTTGTGCCATGTGAAAATCAATGTGCTTATCAAAATTGCCAAAAAGAAATATTGTGTAAATGCAATGTTTGTAATATGGTTTTATGTAGAAAGCAATGATGTCTGTTGCAATTTTTTAATTGTTTTGATGAGGAGGTATATCTCGCTTGTTATAAATGTTATGTTTTTATATGTTATGAACATTGTCATAGCACATGCAATATTTATTGTTCTATCCTGAATCACTGGCCATGTCTATATGCTTGAGAACTAAAAAAATATTTTTCTGTAGATGGAAACACACCAGAAAGTTCTCTCTGGTTTCGAAAGCAGATATATATGGATTTGTTTTTCTATAGTATCCATGTGTGGTGCATTTATCTTGTGTAGCCTGGCTACGTTTACCACATACAATATCAGACTTAATGAGTGAAAATCTCGCCGATGAGATTGTTTGACAATTGCAAAACCTCCAGACAGGGATGGAACGTCAGGACACAGTAATTGATCAGCTTCTAGCTAGACTGCCTCTCCATTGCATCCAGTAAACGATGGAATTGAGGATGAAGACCCTCCAAGTTACTGTTCCGGACGTACCAGTGGATCCTCACGAACGCACTCTCAGGACCCTTGAGTGGGCCAATAATCCAGAAGGGAAGAAGTGCTTGGGAGAGCGCACGGCTACGAGATTGAGACTCTCTGGCTTGTTTACCTTGCAGCTGACCGAGCTGCAATGTTGGACTGGATCCAATGAAGGATCCAGACGATCTACATTGGCCACACCGCAGGGTGGACAATGGCCAAACTCCATGATCAACACCACCTCCATGTCATGCGTGGTATCCATTGATGCCATTCATGTTCAAGGTATTGATGGTCTCTGGGCAACAATGCAATGTGTTTGGGAGCAGATACCTCAGCAGTTGATGCACAATCTCATTGCCTCAATGCCACACAGAATTCAGCAGGTCATTGCAGCTGGAGGTGGCTCAATTGACTATTAAGTAGTCAATTCCCCTTTTTAACTCCCTTTTGAGAACGCTACAATGGTTCTTTTCAGGACCACCACTCAATGATTGATTTCCTGAAATATGTACTTATTTAATCAAAACATATTTAAACACATTTTATTAATTGTAAAACATTTCAATTACTTTCAGAATAGAATAAAATCATATCTCAATACATTTTAGATTGCATAAAATAAATTAAATTTATATAAATTTTAGATAAAAATTAGGTGGGCGGTCTTTTTAATGAATGGGGGTGTATATTAAAGACTACTTCCTTAAATACCCTACTTGGTATTTTATGATTGTGAATAATCATTAGTTAAAAAAATTGATTAATTATGATTAATTAATAGTATTACTGCAAAGTTTATGTTTTCTTAGTTTTATTTGAATTATAATTTATTTTTATTCCTTAAATACAAACTTATAACCTTCCAAATTCATGAAGAATATGCATTGGTAAATATATTTTTTGTTGGATTGAGATGATGTACTCATTGATTGTATATATAATTTTGTAATATATTTATCTTACAGTTTCTACAGATACCTACTGCATGCACCATTTGCTAGTGTGACACATGCCCCTATGAGATGAGTTCCCAGGATTCATGGGTTAGTTACCTATTTATTAATTTACCATATCTATTGTATGATAAAATGTATTTAATGTATTGCATGTAATGCATACATTAATTAATAATTAATAACTATTGATCCATATGTATAATATTATTTATCGTACTTTATAGAATAATACAAAGTAATAGATTTAGAATATTAATAATAATATTTGAATAAATTTAGAATATATTCAATTTGATTAAAAAGCTATATAATTTTATTAATGAAAATTATAAAAATGTTGCTATAAGGCAAAATTTTTTAACTAAATCAATATTTAATGAAATTTATATACAAGTTTCTTTTCTGACAGTTTCTTATGAGCATACCCCAAAGAGGATAAGTGCATTCACCCTACCAAAAAATAATGGAAAATGTGTAAGCAGATTTACTGAAGAAGAAATAAAGAATAAAAAAGGATGCAGTGATATTTTCGTTTTGTAATTATGCTGTAGAATATAAATCTGTTTAGTTTATTACATGTCAGAATATAGTCCCAATTTTGGTATAATTGATGAAGTTTATTACTATACTCATAATAAAGAAGTTAAACTTACTGTAGGTTATAAAATAATTGCTTATATTAAGTGATTTCCTCATATTAACTGAGCTCGTATTAAGCAAACTATTTCTAATGTATTAACATAGAATTTTTACTGGGACTAACCAGTTTTGGTCTCATATTAACTGAGCTTGTACTAAGCAGAATATATATACTGTAATTGCATTTTTAAACATTTCAATCAAAATTTGTTTAATACTGTTAAATATATTTTAATATTTGGGCAGTTCCATCAGAATGTCAACTACACTTACAAAATTTCAAAATGCTCTAATATACCCACTATATGTCATTAGAAAGGTAATTTTTTATATTTTTTGGAAATGATTAAGATTTTTTTATTATACCTATGACTAATGTGGGGCTGCATTTTAAATTTAGATTAAAAATGTTTAACAATCCTAAAAATATCATTTTTGACAAAATATTGTTATAATATAATATGTTTTTAATGTTTAAATGATTCCAACAACTACTTTCCTATTGTATTATATAAACCAATTTGTAAATTTATCTAACTATGAATGTTAAATCATTTATTAAAGGCATAAACAAGAAACCCATAAACTGTTACATCAGACACCATAAAAGTTAACTTTTTAGGTTTGCCAGCAATCTATTTATATATTTTTCATTTAAAGTATATATTAGATTTATATACTGTATCCAAATCCATTATTATTTTGCTGATGATATATACAGAGTCTGAGAAATCATGGTGTCAGACGTAACATTATGTCTGACACCAAAATGACAGAACCATATTTTATACATATTTGCTGTTAAAATTTAAGTAAAAAATATGAGTTATGTCACTTTAATACAAAGTGTTAAAACTGATTTTTTAAATTATGAAGTTAAGAATGGCACTCCCCATTTCACCAAAGAAAAAGAAAGCTGTAGCTATTGAAATTGCTAAGGATATAGGGTTTTCATTAACATCAACATCATCATTGTCATCACATCAAAATCCTCAGATAGATATAAAAGTACTTCAGTTTTATGATTTGAATGAAATTACATGGCAAGCAACAGGGAGAAAAGATTGGGTTATTATCAGAACAACAGAAAAATATGGTAAAAAAGTGAAGACAACTGACCAATGTAGATAAATGTTAATGTCTTTACTAGAGGCATATAAACTTTTTATCAAAGAACATGGTAAAATGATTGGCAAATCCAAATTTTGTAGTTTAAGGCCAAAACATATTAAACTTTTTGATAGCCTGCCACATAATGTATGTGTGTGTAGATATCATGAGAATGTACATCTTCTTTTGACTGCCCTGCCAGGTGTTACTAACTTACCATCTGATTTGTCCAAGTTCACTGAATCAATAGTTTGCAGTGTGGATGTTTTCAGATGGAGCCAGTTCTCAATTTAAGCAGCACTATTTATTCTCGAATCTTTTTAGATGGCAAGTTGACTTAGGTATGCAACTGCAATGGCACTTCTTTGCAACATCCCATGGTAAGGGTGTTGTTGATGGCATTGGTGGGACAGTAAAGAGAGCAGTTTGGAAACATGTGCGATGAGGCAAGCAATTAACTCATACTGCTTGTGAATTTTATAAAATTGCTATTGAATGAAGTCCTAGGGTTAGTATTTTTTTCATTACCAAGGAATAATTTTTTTTCAAATGCTAAATAATTGGATACTCACTGGTCAAAGACCTTAACTATACCAAGTACACACAGTACACATTTTGTCAAGCCACATGGACCAAGTCATTTGATAATTTCAGATAGTTCACCTGATGAAAATTCAACATACAACATAGTATGAGTATTAGAAAATATTGTTCAAAGAAGAACATGATACTTCTACAATGCTAGATGACAGCTCTTCACAGGCACTTAAATTGGAAATTGGAGAATGGGTTGTTGTAAACTTTGAAGGGATATTATACCCAGGGGAAGTAATGGAGTTCAGTAGTTCTTCCCAGATTGTATTAATGTCATGCACAAATATGAAACTGGAAACATGTGGAAATGGCCAGAGAAAAAAGACATGATCACATATGACATAACTGAAGTGATAAAAAAGATCAATCCATCAGTTCCTTTAGGGTCACATTGACAATTTAATTTAACATTATAATTAACTATAGCATGTTAATTTTATAATTGAACTATTCACACTATATAGCATGTTAATTCTATAATTGAACTATTTACACTATAGCATGTTAATTTTATAAGAATTTTTTACTGTTTTATTTGTGTTACTAGATAATATGTTAATTATGAATAAGTTAGTATTAGGTATTTTAAATATATGTTCTTTTGTTACTTTATTTATCTTCTTTTATAAGAATTAAATGCAAAAATATATTAACCTTTTACACACCAACGTTCCACTTATGGAACATAACTTCAACCATTCATAAAAACGTTAACTTAATATGTTTTCATATTAATCTTGTATACTATCATTTAACATCATTCTACTAAACATTTATCAATACATTTTTTATTATTATTATTTGTTCATGTACATGTGTTAT
>JAUZND010028115.1:0-47669 GCA_034780555.1 Coelogynopora nodosa
GGTTTATGTTTCATATTTTACATAATGTCTATATATTTTATACTTTACAACATAATATAATAATTCAGAAAAGAATAAAATGTTTATAGGGGCCTATGCTTGGAAACTGTTATAGTTCAAATTTTATGAGTATATAGCGTACTACATTCTGTAAATATAAGTTTTTACAATAAAATCCAAAAATCATATATATATGTTAGTATTATAATCTACATAATTTTGATATTTGTCTAATTAGACATGTATAATAAATACAATTTATGGTAATACATAATGTAATACTAATAATAAAACGTATCTCTGTAGAAAACGTTGAAAATCATGCACGCCATTTTGTCGATTGTTTCTTATTCAGTATTACTGTCCAATCACGTTGTGTTTGCCTATATTACGGTCTATTTATAACTGTCCATCGGTATTTCCTACACTAATTCGATCGATAGCATTACAATAGCCGTAATACTGAATGGATTTTTTATTTGATACCCGGGTTTAAAGGGTTAATACCCAATGAGTACAATAAATTGGTTGGGGGAAAGTACCTACTGTATATAGGAAGTACACTCTTCTCTACAAAAAATAAATAAATCAATCGATTAGTCATTCATATCCCTATAACTGTAAATACTTTTCCCGTAAGAAACCTATTCATCAAATGTATCAGTAATACAATACAAAATATCATGATTGTAGTTATTTTTTAGAATGGATAATGCATACAAATACACGGTATTATATCCTGGTGCATATCTGCCAGTTTTTTGCACATGTTTCGCTCGGTTAGGTTTGTTACACTCATATTAATTATGACGATGAAATTCCATGCAGTTAATTCATAACTAGGATCATGATATACATTCAACCAAAAAATCATGCAGCATGTGGCTGCTGCATTTTACTGAACGCCTATATAGTAACAAGCAGAAGGCATTCAGACTTATGAATAACCATTTTTCAGATATCGAGAAAAGATACTTAAAGATAACTTTTTCTCTCAAAAGCGATCCTCTCAAACGGAAAGATTCAATCGTCTATATATGTTGCACATGCACAGAGTAATATAATGCAGTTGAAATTCAGATAGTAGCCTAATATAGTAACCCAACTTAAAGACGAACATATCCGTATTTCGTGGGATCAAGTGTGATCGATATCGAACTATGATGGAATGAAAGCATTTTTTGGCAAACGTACAATTTCCTTTTTTCTCTAACTTATTTCAGGCTACACCTATAATGTTAGTCACTATTTAGTATTCTATGTGGAAACTATACTATGCTATATTATATCAACCCTATACAGTTGACATGTTCCCTTTCATCCTACATTAGTAATTTCCCACTTGATTGCCCAACACCCTTTCGCTTAATTCTAATTGGCTAAATATCGTCATCAGTGATTCGACGTAACCGTGTATATACCGTTATGCCCCCTCTCTCTCTCTTTCTATCCACACATTTGTAAGTGTGTTTTGGCGATACTCAGCTGCTTGCATCAAATTCATCCGTTCATATTGTAGTGCCAGATTAAAAGTGTTACTAGATTAAGTATGTGTGTTACATAATCAATGCGGCTGTGTGATTAATCCCACCTATGATACTTGAATGGAACCTCTGTGCATTTCGCTACAATAATTAAAGTCATTAACTCACACTCTAATTATCTATCTTTATAAGAGGATTGGTATATTTATAAGAGGTTACTTTGGAAATATTTTCGGTATCACAATTTTAAAAAAAAGGTAAGCCATTATTTTAATTGAATTTTTAAAGAGTTGATTTATATTTTGTGAAAATAACAGATTGTCAAAAATAGGCTGATACTCACATTTTACAGTTGCGCCTACAATTACGCAACAGGTATAAGATACAACTTTCGAATAACCTTAGGCCTACAACGTATATATGATGGGATGATTTGTAGAGACATTTTCAACACCGGAATTATTCCTAGGAAACTATATATTATTTCCTATTAGGCCAGAAATTTTGTCTGTGTTGCTCTGTCATTATAATATGTGAGACCGACTAATAAAATTAAATAATTAAATTTAATGTAAGATTATATTCATTTATTAAAATAAAACTCTGGGAACACTAGGGTTATAGGGTATTTTTGTTTTGTATGGATAAGCCAGTTGGAAAAATGCAATAAATACATTTTTTATTGATCAAAAAGATAAAGAAAATCTTATTAAATGTCAGATTATAGTTTTCTTGAGGGCCAATGTCTGGTGTGAGTGGGAAAGTGTTCTAGATACGGAATAAATTTGAATATTAGTTATGTGTTATTGTTGTCATTAAAATGCATATGCTGAGTTGAATAAAATTGATTAAACATGTATTTTCATTGTTCATTATTTAGGCACTTTTTGTCTTTCTATGCATAATTGAGGTAGTATTGTAATGTTTGGAAACTTTTTGAAGTTTTATTTGGTTGTAACTTAAATCCGGGAAAAAACTGCAGAGGAAAAATGATGAAAAACCGGAAGACAAATCCGAAGGAAATTTAAACTATTTTTTAAGGTTGTCAATGCAAAAGTACCTAAAATAAACAAAATAGATTTTAAAATAATCAAAGTAATTAATAAAAACAACTGAAAAGGATCTTTTTGAATGTATATTATAATAAATGTTATATTAAATTAATTAATTTTATGTTACATTAATCCATAAACATAATTTCAGTTATAATATAATATACAATACATTACTTATTTCTTGGTATTGTATTCATTATACTCAATTACTCCCGCTCGTTGATAGAATCTCATACTCTTAAGCGAGTGATTAAATCTGATTCTTTTAATTTAATTTTGCTACATCTGTGCCCATGTTTTAATGTACATGCATAACCCATGTTTTAAAACTTTATTTTTTTCTCTCGAGTATGGCTTCCCTCACCATGATCTCCCTATAGATAACTTGGGTTCTCAATAGTTTGTACTGTACACTCGCTCTATTAGTTCTTGTCACTTCCAATCGTCATCAAAACTTGTATGAATGGTGCTAAAAGTCAGGTTGATTCGATAGCTCAGACACATCATTGCTACTGTCTCCATTTGCCTTTTAATATTGTATAATAAACGTTTCCTATAAAAAATATAACCTACATTAACATTAAACTCGGCCAACTACTATAGTAACATTTTATAAAATATACTTTTTACAGAAAATTACAGAAAACCGCATCAAATATATTAACAGATGGCACATTTTTCATTGATTTTTTTATTTTAAATTGTCAGTTTCAACAGTTAGTTTATATTTTAATCCATATAATATATAAAATCAATAACAGGAATCAAATTAAAGCAGAATTTTAAGTTAATTATCAAAAATAGAAATGAGTAAAATTTATAATTTAGAAGAAATATTGTTCAATAAAATGATTAAATAAAGGTGTATAAGTAGGGTGAATTTAAAGTTTGAAATATGTAGCTATATGATAATAACAACAAGATTGTGTAACATATTCTGTATTTTTTAAGATTCCTATAAAATGTTGTTATTTTTTAATTTTCTTCAAATGTTATTCAAAGAGTATTAAAGTACATTTAATTAATAATGTGATATGTATGAAGAAATAATATAACTAGTAATAACTAATCACTTCAAAGTTAGATTTTTGAAAATATCACTTTAAAATATACGAACATTCTAACAAAATATAGCTATTAGTTAAACACAGTTTCCTGTAGCACTATATGCAGCAACATGTTCTATAATTACTAAGAAATAGTGCAACAGCGGTACACATCAATCACATATAGAACACCAGATTTTCTCTATAACGAGTGCATCACTAGAATAATATCAATGCGCGGTTAAACCATGTCCACCAGTCAAAAAGAATTTTTCTGTATGTGTGATGTAATAATTAATTTACTTTTTAAGAATGTTGTGTGCATGTTGTTCCGCCATATCCAGTCGATTAGTATATCATAATATTTGGAGTGTAAACATACTGGGAAACTTTGTCATAGGAAATGTATAGTATAGACTAGACATATCTCTTCCATTAGACTTTATGTGTGGGTAATTAAATTATAATTGAATAGATTAGATGATAAGATGATAATAATATAATGATAAAATGATAATAATAATCATATAAATAAATAAATTTTAAATAAAAATCAATTAATTAAAATTAATTATACGATAATAAATTGTGACAATAACCGAATAGAATTAATTTTTATAAATAAAATGCAGACATTTGTAAGTTTAAATCATTTAATAAATTATAAAACTAGTCATGTTTCGTTTTATCTTGTTTCGCTACATAAAAAACAATATAAAAAACAAAGTTCACAATTTAAACAAAAAATGAAAAATAATAACATTGAATATAATTTCAACAACTGTTTACGTTCTTTTTGGTTGTAAATAATAACTTAAATTTTTTTTTATTAATTGTTGTTAATATATTATAATTGTACAGAAACAATTATAAATAACAAATAGTTTTTATTTATTAGCAAAATTTAAATTGAAAACTACAATTTTATTTGTAGTAATTTTATCTTTGAAGAATCGAATAAACTGAAAAAAATATTATTTATAATTTTTTTATAATCATAATAATTATAATATTTATATAATATATGCAAAAATTCTATATAAGAACAAACAAACCAACATACAAAAATATTATACCTGAAATTAAAAAAAAATATATATCTTTATATATGTGGTACAATTATTTTATTTAGTTTTATCATTTTTATATCGGTTAATTTTTATAGTGTAGATATTTATTATTTTATTCTACTTAAATGCATAATCATAATTCACAGTAAATTGACAAATAATGCTCAAATTTAAATGGTATAATTGGTTTGTTATATTTCTTTAATTTTACAAGTTATCTTATTGTTAAGAATTATTATAATTAATGATCTGACAGTAAATAAATGGAAATATGAAATTACTTATTTTTAAAATAAAAAAACGATAAAACTGAAATAGGCGTAGTTAAAGTGGTTCAATGATCATGGTCGTCATATAAAGATCAGTTTAATTCAATTGTGAGAATATGATTCATACAATGGAGAAAAAATAAATAAAAATAAAGTTGGACAAATTGGAATTGAATTTAAGTCACTTTCAGTGAGTTAATATTTTCTAATTTTATCTTACCTTATCTTATCTTATCTTATCTTGGAATTCATATTCTTATGTCATATTATATAATAGACCATATAACTTTATATGGTATATCACAACACAGCGAAATATAAAACATATATTATAAACATATTTTATCTATTAGTTAAATTCAATATGATAGCATTATATTGATTTTCTTAAATTTAAAGTCTGATAAATAGGTAAATTGTTTTTGATGACCAACCCACATTTTTTGTGCAAGATCATTTCAATATGTGTTACATTATTGCATTATGCATTGATTGATTTATAAATTCCTTTTTAGTTTTTCAGGATTTTAAAATATATAAATATTGTGATAATAGTAACTATTGAACTCTAAATGCTAGTAAAAATGCATGCAACTTATTTTTTTAATGTTCTAAGGATAACTTTTCATAGTCTTGACTATATTGCCATATTGATTTTACTGCTTTACGTCACCAAAAGTGCTTAGTATATACACAACAATGATCTATTTTACGCATTCAGGGGGGATGTTTTTGTGTATTAGATATTTAATGTTTAAGCTAATCCGTATTTTAATGTTCATATATTAAATTGGAATGTTTTTGAATCATTCTAAGCATTAGTTGAAACTATCAATGCAAATAAGTTGAACGCATATATTATTATGTAAGCAATCCTTTTTATGATAGTTACTTACCTTACAAAATAATAACTTTATAAATCGCCCACATTGCTCTATTTCTGGGACATATATTAATTCAAAACAGGCATAAAAATCGATTTATCCTCCCAGAGTATAATAGTCAATAATAATCTGAGAACATAATAAGCAAGTATAGTATCAGCTGTCGCCCCGCTTGTGTACCCAAAAATAGCCTTCTGAAGGTTTATGAAATAAAGCTGTGTATGTGTTTGTCATTTGATTGCCCGTGTAAAATACGAGAAACTTTACGCATTGTGAATTAGAATATGTGCTATGTGGGTATATCTACAATACTATAATTATATATTTTTATTGCCTTAAATTAGTTTAATATTGCACGTCGTATAGTGACAATTTTTTAACAAATTAAATATTTATCTGACTTCTGGTTACATTTTTCTTTCTTTTAGGATTTTTGTTGACCACGCAATGAATCGATTGCCATTCTCGAAAAGCCCGTACACTACACGAATCTCTTTAGCAGCCAACCTGTCACAAAAGAAGCACCGGTCGTCCAATAACCCACTAGTAACAACGACCTCCAGTTGTGTGCCAGCCAACGTCGTCTGCAGATCCTCCCAGCCCAGGTTGGGCCTCGCAGTGCTACTGCTCCTGGTCCACCTGTTGTTGCCCAGCAGCACCGCTGCAAGTGGCGTCTACCATCTGGAGAGTGTAACCCGCCACCTGGACGGCGATACGACCAGTCACTTTGGCTACTCGGTGGCCTCCTACATCGGGCAAAGCCGGTCCTTCTGTCTGGTGGGGGCGCCCAACGCCACCGACGAGTTCGACGAGAGCATACGGCCGGGAGCGGTTTATCGGGTCATTCTGGAGGCCTCTTCAACCACGGAGGACGCGAGCTGCAACCTGGTTCCCTTCGGGACTAATGAATTCATGTGGAATAGGCACAACCAGAGAACTCCGGCGGGTGAGCTACTTTGAAATCTGGATATTTAACAATATTATTATAAAAATGGATAAAAATAAACTACAATATGCTAACTTAAGCGTTATAGAAAAAGGAGATATAAATAGGTATATAAATTATTAAATTGGGGTAAATGTTACAAAAAATATATAATTTACAGCTATAGTTCATTTATCCTGATTTAAATATATATAAATATTATCTTCCTATAGCAGTTACTTTTATATAGGGTGTTTAATTAATTTATACATTGATTTTAATTTAAAATTTTAATACATTATATTTGTAATTGTAATGCTTTTTTATTAACGCACCAAATCTGTCTGAAGCTTTTCACAAAATTGAATATTTAACTATTAATATTATCAGTATATATATATATATACTTATATGATACTTATATATATATATAATGTTTTGGACTATATAAAACTTTTGAATGTAAAAAAAGTAAAAATAAACGATTAAAAACATTAAAAAGTATATTCAATTTTACCGACAATTGTCTTAATCATTATATTTAATTATTATAATTATTAGGACTTATTATTGTAATTATTGCCATCTGAATATATCAAACATGGATAACTAACGTTACATAGGGACAACGAGATCGATGCAATTAATATTATTTTGAAACAGCGCACATTTGCCTGTGAAATATTTATTGTACCAAATATATTATATTTAAATTTTATAATTTAGTTAAATTTGGCAAATTACGTGTTTTGAAAATGTCAACTAATTAGTTTACGAAATCTGTAATAAACATATTCCTCATTTTATCAATTTTGATCGATTAACTTTGGTACATATAATATTAAAAATTATTTTATTATAACTTTTTAAATTACAAGATATTGAAAGATATTAAAAAATATTAAATTATATTAAATTACAATTATTGTGGTCATAATGAAACAAAGGTTATTATACTTATACATCAAACTTGCCCAGTATTTTTTTTCAGGGAAGAGAAATTCAAATTTGACAGCTCACTTCCCTCATTTTACTTGAATTTTCAGACCCATTCCCCTCTGTTTTTCCTCCTCCCTCTCCTCTATTTTTCCTCTTATTCCTACCCCCTTTTCAACCTCCTCCCCTTGGACAGTTTTGGTCTATATATATATATATATATATATATATATATATATGAAAATAACGTTTAATAAATTTATCCATATAATAAATATATTATATCCAATTGAACTTATTGTAATCAATATTAAATGTATCGATCTTTACTTACATTAACGACATGTTAATTATGTATACAGGCCTACATGTGGAATACTGCAATTAAATAATATCTTCAACAGCTTCAGCATAATTGAGTTTAATAATTATTTGAGTCTTTTTGGAAGCTGTCTATAGGGTTTTGAATGCCCAGTACTAAAACGTGCACATCTAAATGTCTTTACTAATATATTACGGAAATTCCGCAGGTGCAGGGCTGACTACAACATCTATAAGACTATTGACTATAAGAAAAAGAACACAGCAACAGAACTACCTATAAAACATTTAGTCAACACATTTAGTCAACAGGTTTTTTTCCAAACGCTTTATACATAGTTCCTCTTTGTGTCAACCAATTAGACTATATAGCTACTTAACTCCAAATTTAATAGATGCACCAGTTAAAACCTACGTATTAAAATCTGACTGGTCTCAAATATATTCAGGACCCCAGCCACAACACGACTGGAAGTGAAGGAAAACCTAACATTAACGCAGTTTATAATTATTTTTCAGAAAGTATTTATCATGCAATAAGGTTTTTTTATACAATTTTAAAATAAATTCGTGGAATATAATAACAATAATTATAAGAAATGTAAAATTCATATGATTTAATAAATAAATTTAGAGCAGATGATGCAGACATGTTTAGTGTTTATATTTAACTATTAACAGTTAACTAATAACAACATATAATATATAGTTGTTTAATTCAAAGTTAAAAAAAAGTCTAATAGGAATTGCTTCATGGAATAAGCTGCGTCTTCTTTCACATTTGTACGCTTAGCGATATTAGAAAGTTACAATGATTTTTTGATATTATCACATTTTGTACAGATTGATTGTTATTAACGGGTATTCAATAGTTTAGATAATGTGTGAATTGTATTCTTGTTTGATTTTAAAATTGAAGTAATTTGCGATCGTTAATGAATGTACAAATTCCTTCATTTTCAACCAACCTAATCGAGACAAAACTCTCAAGTATACACAGACATTATATCCGTGCAAGGTCGGGCCAATATTTACATACAAATCAACTTTCTAATAAGGATTAGTTCTCCCTAAAAACCGCACACATCCATCTATCTCCTATATCTCTCAATTGCGCCGGTATACTCAAGTGAGAAATCCTTCTCTCATAATGCGAACTTCAATCTCTTCATATTGCAATACTTTTATTTGTAAGGTATAAGTGGAACAATTTATTTACATTTTTATTAGACTTGCGTTACCCGATATACCGACCGGAACAACAGTTTGAACAAATTTTTTGTAACTGATACCTATATTATAGTCCTTCTCTAACTATAGAAGTGAAAAAGCTGTTGTATAATATTTTGTTTACAAACAGATTGATTGATTATTGCCATATTGTTGGTTGAACCCTTTTATATGATTTACTCACAAAGTATACATATGGAGTAACATAAAAAAGAAAAAAATAGCGGGGTAATAATATACATATTTAATTTTTTTTAAATAAAATAAAATATAATAATTATTATTATTATTAATTGGAACGTGTAGACATGGTGTATAGATTTTGAAAATGTGGGTAAAAATTTAGAAAATGTGTTAAAAAATTTCTCAAAATATTTTGAACATTTAATTTTGTCAGAAACTATTTTTTATTCTTAAACAATGTCATCTTCATCAGTGTAATGCATTTGTAATTCTGTTTTAAGCTGACGAATTCGACCATCGAAATGTATGTAGGAGAATGTTAACAGTATCGAAGAACATTTCCTAATGCTTTTTTCTGTATATTTTACTTGAATATATGTAGAAGTCCAAATTATATTATATGAAATTTATTTTGATATAATTACAGTTTTAGGTTTATATAATATAAATTACATTTGAAATGATGAAATGATGAAAAACGTATCAATAAAGCTATGCATTATGTATTGTCTATAAAGCCTGCTCTAAATTTAAAAATAAGTATTTTACGTTGCTTTGCAGTTGTTTCATGACAACAGATTATGTTTATGTGGAAGTTGAAAAATACTCACATTATGCTTCTGAACAAAATTATGACAAACGCATTTAATATATGTGATTTAAAAATATGAAAGATTTAGAATGACCGTTGTTGAATATAACTTTATAAACAATATTATATATATATTTAAAGATTGTGACTCGTAGTTCAGTAGTATAATAAATTAAAAAAAGAATTAGGTGTCTAGTGTGCTATAATTGTTGTAATATTGAACTATATATATATATTTTTACTATTTAACGTTATTAGTTTTATTAGTTTTAAGGCACTCCCCAATGTTACAATGAAATAAAATATAAAGATGATTATTCTTGTAAAAAATAATGTATGATTTTGATTGTTTTTAATGATAAAAATTTCAATACTATTGTTTGATAATTATCTTAATTTGACAATAAACAATTTGTAAAAATACGCGAAATGTTAGAAAATAAATCCAAAAAATAATCAATTAATTTAATTTAATTTGATGCACTCTATTAAACATAATTTTGCATTATTATTGTTATTATTGGAATTAATTATAATAGTTATTAAGCAGTATTACTTTTATAATTTATGATTCAATACACTTGAATTGAGTGTGGAGAATATACTCTGTCGTTGGTCTTATCTACCTGAATTTAAAACCGAAAGTATACTTTCTCTGAATAAATATGAGATAAATATTTATACTTTTTGCATGTTGTTATATAGGGCAATATTTCCATTTGGTTTCACACAAAGCTTGTGTCAATGATGTTTTATAGTAAGTCTACACAGCGACTCTGTAATTTGTTCATGCGATGTAATAATGTAATTTCACATATATGTTCAGCACTTAACTTAGTGAGCAGCTCTCAAGGCTAGGACGATTCAAATTGTCGTCCTTTCGTAAACACCATAGTCATGGTAGTGCCCACGATTTGTTTGTTGTTATTACCACAGGTACTCAGCTATTGTAGATTTATGCAAATTAAATAACTATGAAGATGCCTGATATTATTTCATACATTTTAAAGCTATTTAAGCTATTCAGCCCACTATAAATATTATGTTACCATTAACTGTATATATTTAAGACATATGTACATATAGGCTATTCTTCTTTTATTGAACAGGAATTATAACATTTATATATAATATATTTACATAAAGATATAAATAATATTTATAAAAAGCAAAATGTTGTCAATGTCCAATTACATTTCGCCAAAAGTATTATTTTGAGTCACAATAAAAGTCCCAAAATTACACTATTTCAGCTTATTTAAAACTTTTAACTAAACATATGGAGACTTTTTTGTATAAATATAAAAGACGACTCCGATTGCTTATTTATTAAAATTACAATTAGGACATAAAGCTGATTCTCGTAAATAATACCAAATCCTATGATAAATAATTTGACACGGTGTTAAGCGTATTTTACAGAACTGTTGGTGCTGGTTTTTAATGTCTTTTCGTCGATTTTCAAATCGAAAGAAAATATTTTTTTTTAAATTGTGAATGTTTTTGTTTTCAATGCGAAATTTCGACATTTGGATACCTATAGGAATAGCTTATTGTTTTGCACAAATTCAATCCTCTTGGAAGCCAATTGAAATGTTAGTTCTTCTACTCTTTGTTTTGTACAAATTCAATCCTCACGGACGCCAATTGAAATGTTGGTTCACTCTTTATTTTCAGCTTCTATTATTGTGGAAGCATTTTATTGTGATTACCGCAACTAGAACATGTTTATAATATTTTGAAGCTGTACAATAAAAATATATTTGAGTTACAATTAATTCTTTATAATCCATTTACTGTATCAAATTGATAGTCGCGTAGTTTTCATAATTCTAAGCATGGTTACTCAAACTTCGGTTACGTATTTCATAGGTTATACTACTCGTTATACTACTCGTATATTATTAAACGTAAACAATGCATCTAATTAATTTGTGCATTTTAATGATAACAAGAAATTTTACTTTCGGAGTCGCGTACAAGTTGAAATTGTACTCCGTATCTCATAGCAACGTTATTTGTCGATAATTATTAAAATAATATTTTTTCTGACAGAAATAGGAAGCATTGATTTTTCCCCTTGTGTAATAAATGTCGGGGAATGACTAATAATAATGAGTAATTTTGCAAACTGATAGGTTTAGTAACACACGATGATCTATATTTTATTTGCGGCCGGTCAGAAATATTTTCTTTGCCTGTTGAGCTTTGCCTTGTACCTCTCCATCCTACCTTCATTCGACATTTTGGTAACTGGATTACTTCCAAGAGGTTTTGAGCCAGCTGTTGTCCGTATAAGGAATAGGTTGTGTCTAAATCTTACCATTTATTTCTCTCTTCCAAAATAGCTAAATAAGTTTGGCTATCATGCATTGGTCAGACATACTTTAGGAATACATGATAGAAATGGTGAAACTGCAAACCACGTCAAACTTGGTGTAACTGTCTATTGCAGGCTATATCTCATAAAATAACATATTGTATATCGTTATAAATTCTAATTCATCAATTTTATGCAAATTGTGTACTCACACAGCACTTAAAAGATTAAATATAAAAAAAGTGTTTTTCCATATAATATTTTTTCTGTAATAACATTTTATGCAACATTACAAATGTAAAATATATCAATGTTAATACAGACCCTCAAAAACCACAGAAAGCCCTTTAATTTTGATTTTATTTTTTGAGAGTACTATCAAACTTTATGAGATGAATCTTTTAAAGATAGGTTCTAGAAACCTCTATTAATGTTGAAGAAATAGTACTCGAACATCCGGTAAAATAAAAATTATCACAGCATTCACATTTTTTATAAATTCTATCAAAAAAATTTAAAAAATTATATTCTACGCTATTTTTAAATCAATGATCATCATCCTGTTCATTTATAAATTCTATACTCACTTTTATGACAACTGAACATCCAAATATACAGAATAAAATTCTGAACAAATGATGAAGAAATATGTCAACTTTGTCAATTTTGTCAAATAGATTTGCCATTATCATAACTTTGAAAACGTTCGATTTTGACTTTAACTTTTCTGTACACGAACTTTATATTTATGGGAAACCATAATTATCTAATAAAAGTTAATAATATATACATCATAAGTTACATAACATATATCACAATATATTTCAAAATTTTACATTACTTCAAAAAAATTATTGCAATTTTTACAAACATAATTGTAATACCTTTGGCATCTTTTTGAATTATATCAAATAATATAAAACATTTGGATTCCACTTATATGCATGTTATATGCGCTGTATGTACTCTGAATCGTTTATGTTGCAATCTCGAGTAGGTACTGTCCTATGTAATAACACATTACCCTGACGTTTGACATCAAACATGCTGAACAATATGTAATAGCACGATAGCGTATTTAATAATTGAAATAATTGTAATTAATTGAAATTAATTGAAATTAATTGAAATTAATTGAAATTAATTGAAATTAAATAAAATTAATTGAAATTAATTGAAATAATTGAAACAATTGAAATAATCCATGCATCAAATGACTTACAATAATGAAAATAGACTCATTAAAAAAGTGTCCTTATCAAATGTTCTCTAAATGAAAATGTGAAATTTGTTCATGGTTTGATTGAAAAAAAAGAGTTATCTGAAACATCTTTCCACGGAAAATTCAGTATTAAACAAATTAAATGATTTCAAACATATTTAAAAAAGTAATTTTATGTTAAAAACTACATTAGAAAATTTTTTGTATTGATAAAAAACTTATTAATATATGAGTTAATATATAAATTAATATTATTTTAAATTAATAGGTTAAAAGTTGTGCAAAGTAAATACAATTATTTATATGTGCCTTATTTTCATAAGTTTTTATATTTCAGTTTATAGGTGTACCAAATTACATAATTGACCAAATTAACAAATTGACCAAATTAGTTTGTTAATTTAAACTGCTTAATTTTATTAAAATTAGTTAAATATTTATAGTTTATTATACAGATAATAAAAAAATATAATTATTTATATTGTTCTGGTCTGTCAAGTGATAATACTAGTCATAATACAGCTATTGTGATATTATCATATTGTTATTGTGATATTATATTAATGTGATATCGGGTATAGTGATATAGTAGGATATCTAAGATATAATAGTGGTCGATTTAATATGTTTAATAAATATTTAAAAGTAACTAAGAATAGCCTACAGCAGTAATTATCAACAAAATACTGCCAATTGCGTCTGCATACTGTATTATAATATAATAGTGGCATATCTCTGACATTTATTATTGTATCTTTTATGTGTTTTGAAAATATTTAATTTTTAGATCATATATTTTTATGTCGTAAAATAAGTTTATTAAAATTTACACAATTTCTTGACTATCATTATTTATTTTTTATTTATTGTTTTGTTGTTATTATTATTTACTAATTGTTATATATATGCAGTTACAATTTTTGGAGTTATATTTCAATTAAAATTATTTCAACCAGCGAAATGTTTATATTTAATGCTAAAAAAGTTTAATTCATTATATTATTTATACTATAATGGTTCATTGGAAATTGATTGTCCAATGAATTTTTTAAACTGAAATTCTTAAAATTGTGGCTTTATTGAAAGACGAAATATCTGTGACGAACCGTTTTGGGTAGAGTTTTTACTTTTTATTTTTCAGTTTTATAACATTATAAGCTGTTACCTGAATTCGTACTGTATACGCAGAAGTTAAATTAACAGTACTTAGAATAAATTGTTCATATTTCGTTGTAATTCATCGCCTTAATAATATGTTTATCTAACATTTAACATTAGAAATCCTGAACTTCCTGCTTTACATAACTGACAGATAATGTATAGATGAATGTATAAATTACAAATTCCGACATTTCACTGACAATGTGAATAGTCTAGATTACAATACCGTCAGGTTATACGTTGGTTTGGTAAACTGGTATTATTAATAAAATAATTGCAAATATATCAACAAAATAATCAAAATAAATAAAAAATAAAATAATCAGTCGCTTTATTTTATTATCTAAACGCTTGATTATTGTTGAATTCAGTATTGTTTGGATTATTAAATTTTCAGTCCACTAAACATCAAATAGATATTAATACTATGGTTAGGAAGCACAAACGATCCATTAGACAGAAACAAGTTATTTTAAAACGAATAACACAGGAACGGTGGCACGTCTTCAACTTTAAGAGGCGATACATTTTGTTATTTTATCCCTCCCTCCCTGTTTCCTATATCTACAGAATACGTTCAGTTGTAATCATAAAATAAAAATAATGATGTTTTTGTAAATAATGTATATGTTAATTTATAAATTAAATTCACTGTATGTCTAATAATAACATCTATATATTAGCAAAAAAAAGTTGTACAACAAGGTAATATAATTGTGTAGAACATTTTAGGGTGTTTAATGGAGGCACAAATACTACTTGTAACTGTCTGATAAGAAACTAATACAGATTGTGTGAACTGGAGTGAAAAAATGTAAAATGTATAACAAATATTGCTGATTGCTGAGGTTGAATCAGTACGAAACAAACTTTACATATTATGCATTCTAAATACAGGACAGTTAGATATCTTCTAATTAATTATTTTCGGAAAGTACTTTCTTAATGAAAGTACAACATTTACACATCAGTTTTGCACGGGCCAAAGAACTTTACAATTAAAGTATAGTTGAAAAATATATTTGTTGAATAACTAGTTGAATTTTCTATTACTTGATAATTATAACTGATTACAAGAGTGCATCAGCAAATCACAGAATTAATTATAATTATTAATATAAGATTACACGTAGCCTAGTGATCATTAATAAATAACCACATTGCATTATTATATACTTTAACATTATCTGCTAATCGTTAACTGAAATTTATTTTATAGAATGTGAATTACACAATTTTTAGAAAATTCAATAACAAAATAAAATTATTCTATTGTTCAAACTAACCTCTAATCGTTTTTCAATTAAGAAGCAAAATAAATAAGATTTGAGTTATAAATTAAAACATAAAGATAAAGAAAGTAAACTCTTCTTGAGTAACACACAGTTTTTAAACTTAAGAAAAGAAGTCAATTCGAATAAGTAGTCATTGTGGTATAAAATGTGATATTTCCATTTTGCAGCTAGGCGGATAATACGTATACTAATAAAAAAGAAATGCAACAAATAGTTGGCGAAATTAGACAGCCACCAAAATGATTCAGATTTCATATCACAGTTGTTCCATAGCGACATAAATGTAGAATATTAAGTTAGTAGGCGAGATGATATTAAGTGAAATTAGTCCATATTGTGTTGATTGTACAACCATCATTATTAGTTACAGTGGCGTATGCCCGACAGGGGATAAGTGACTCTTATAAATATACTGTCGTATTTTTTCAGCAAAAGTTTTGCCTTTCGCTTCTTTTTGGGTATCCTCAAATTTGTATGCTGTAAATTATACGCCGAGCACACTATTCTTTTGGGAAAGCCTGGATATTTTTGAAAGGATTAAAGTATACACGAAGAATAATATAAATAATATTTTGCTAAAATATATTCCTATTAACTTTATATGAATCAATATGTTAAGTGATCTCAATTTGAAAGCATTCTTTTGTTTCCTTTATTTTCAAAAGTCAAAGTTATTATCTAATGAATATAAAATCTGATATTTTTAGCTCATTAATAAATCAATAACTATAATGAATTGCCTTTGTTATAATGTGGTTTAACGGGTTGCAATATTTTAATTTAAGATCTATTGTCCAAATCTTAATTTGTTAATTCTTAATAATCGGAAAGCGAATTGATAAAAATGCAAAACAAAAATTGAAAATAGACACTTGCTTTCATTACAAAATTGTTATTGTGATTGTTTTTATTAATTTATCGTCATATTCGTACTAGAAAAAATTGTATCTTTTCAAAACAAGTAGAAACTGTTCCGAACAATTTCAATATAACCAAAACTAAGAATTATTACGTTAACATTTTACAAAGTATAATTTTAACAGTTTAAAATAATAGTAAGAAAAGCAAATTGTAAGTTTCAAACTATAAAATTAAACTAAATAAAACTAAAAATTAAACTATAAACATTTTGAACGCACACACATAGATTATAAAGATTACGTATGAAGAAATATGATTATAAATAAGACATATAATTAACCGATTAGGATTTCATATTCAGGTGTTATCTTCACAGTTTGTCTCTACAACTAAGTCACAACGGAACATGTGTCCACTATCAAGGCAAGTTGGTCGTTCACCGTTGGTTTAAAGTTAAAAAAATTATATATTTATTCTATTAGTAAAACATTTAAAAATTGTCATTAACATACTGATTACTGACTGTGGAATAGATTATCACAAGTTGGCTTCACAAACGGACAAAACATTTATATGGGCATAACATATATTTGCGTAATGCAATATTTTTCTTATTTAATGCTTATGATATTTAGATAAATTTTTAACGTTCTCTTCACAAGGAAGAGTTCAGATTACGTTAGTTCTTTCTAAATTAATATTTATCCATTTTGTACTGCCTTGTTCATTTTAATTCTATTTTGCGTATATAGTATTTAAAAGATAAGTTTGATTAACTAGCCATTGTGAAATTTAAGATTAAATTTATTTAATAGCTTGAAATATTTAAAAAATAAAATAATAAAGTTATGAATTACATACCTAGATCTGTATAGTTGATGCCTACTGTAATATTAATATGTAATGATATCATAATAACACATGACTTTTTATATCTGTATGTATATAAATGCATATATAATGTTGCTATAAAACATAAAAGATATGGATTTCTTTCTCTCTCACTAATAATCTAACATAATCCTGTTATACACGATGGTTACGAAAACGATGAATCATACTATACCAATTTTACGAGGAAATCGTTGTCTAAAGAAATATTTGAGCAGTTTTGCGCATCCTTAATAGGCTAATTATGTTGAAACTTAATGTAATTAATTTTATCTTAATAAAACAAGTTCTTAATTTAACGATAGTACTTATAAACGTATATTTTTACTACAATTTTAATGATGCAAAATAAAATTTTATCTGATTTATTTTTCATAGCTAAAAATAGCTTTGAAGAATGCTTATTTAGGGTTTGAGCAACTGCAATGAAAATTCTTTTGCCTCGCAAAGCCGAGTATGACTTATATTTCTAACAACCGCCGTAAAACACAGATTGGATATCTAGGACTAAATAAGATATGCGAAAAATCGATATCTATGCATTATTCTATGAAACTTTTGAATATCGTAATTCAATACAGAAATATAAGTAAAATCACTCCGTGTTGTACCCGGATAAACGAAATGCTATCTTAAATCACGAATGTAAATGTTTGAGTGTAACTGGGGGTAGTCTGGACTTCATGAAAACCTCTAAGTGGTCTTAAAGGTAATGTAGAAGATATTTTGCAATTTGTATTAAAAAAATTGATATAACATACAAAAGTCTTCAATTGCGCACATTTTCAAGTTTCTACCATATATCTGGAAGTTATGAACCCCTTTCCGTCCCCACAATACCCACAGCAGATAAAAAAATAACGATCGATACGCATGGCCATGACGGATGAAAGTGTTCAAACGTGTTTGCAAACCAAATTCAAAGAAATTTCTTCGAATTGAAAGAAAATTCGTTCAATTAAAAAAAATTCTTCCAATTCGAAAAATTACTCTTTCATTCGAAAGAAATTCTTCCAATGAAAGATAATTCATTCAATTCAAAGACTATACTTTAAATTTAAAGAAAAATCGTTCAATAATTGTAAAATAAATGTATAACTTTTAATTGAATGAATATGTTCGTATACCCATTATACACTAATAGAAAACAATTTAAAAAAATGTAAATAATTGTTAATAAATTTTAAAATATGTAACAATAAAATATTACAATTAAAAAATATATATAGCAAACTTTTGATCCTGACTGTCCACTGTTCACCAGTCTCCGTGTCGCTGGGAGCTTCCGTTAAAATATGTAACAATAAAATATTACAATTAAAAAATATATATACCAAACTTTTGATCCTGACTGTCCACTGTTCACCAGTCTCCGTGTCGCTGGGAGCTTCCGTCGCTTCTGCAACCGATGGACCCGATGGGGTGCAGTTGGGCTGCGATCCTCGCCACATCTACCTGTCGCCCGATGCCAACGGCACCTCGGTCCCCATTGGAATAGGCCAGTGTGGTCTCTATACCGGACGCTCGATGGAGTACACGGTTGTGGACCCCTGCTCTGGCCAGGACCAAGGCGCTTGTCTGGCCGGGTTCAGCTCCAGCGTTGCTCCGGGTAGGTGAGAAAGGGGGACACTGTAAGATGGCGTAAGATGGCGCCTGGATGACTTCAAAAATGTTATATTCTTTAAAAATGGACTTTCACTGTCACAATGTTGAATTTTATAACAACTAATTAGAGTTTATCTTAGAATTTTCATAATAATAAATTATTTCTAACTTATCAAACAGCATAACATATGCATAACATCAAAACTGCATATCAACTATTTTAAAATTTTTGTTACATGATCGATTCTGTTTTCAACCATTTGTATTTAATAAATTCAGTACATACGCGGACCAGTGACATGATTGAATGGATCATTCATATGAGAGGGGAATTTATTATTAAGAAATAATTTTATTTGGCTAGCACTATAACAACTTAGACTTCGACATTATGAAGTTCCGATGTTCTTCAGGTATTTTGATTCGATGCTGATCAGATCATAAGAAAAAAGTTCAATACTATCAAACTTTTGATTCAATACATGTTTTTGGATGTTTGGCAAATTTAGATGCTGTGGAGATTGGTCGTTGCAATGTTTTATTGAAGTTTTCGATATGATATTTGTGATAAAATTAATTTTAAATTATCCAACTTTTCTAACTGTTGGACTGGAGATGCTGGACACCCTTGCGGATAGATTTAGTATTTCTATTTTTCGGACAGTATTTATAGACGTTGCAAAAGCATAGTTAAACTTGTGTTTAAAATTCAGATATTCCCAGAAACAAACAAGTCCGATCTGGCTAAATAATTATTATAGGCAAGTGTATAGCCATCAAAACATTTTCTTAATGATTGTCATTCTTATTTATATATATATATATTTACTACTATATTTCATACTCATAAAAACTATTTTCTAATTTTTCTCTATCGCGTTTAAAAAAACAAAACAAAAATTGAAAGGGAAAAAACGCCAGTGTAATTCATTACTATATTAGTATCTTTGCAACCAACTGATATGTTGATAAATCTCTGCGGAATTACATAACTTTGAGAACTCAAAAATCGAAACCTTTGAAAATTATTGCAGTTGTTTAAATAAAATTAGACTAAAGCATAATTTGATTGACATGAAACAGAAAACATATTGAAAATGAATCACTTTTTATTCAAGTTGACAAGTTCTGTATAATGACGCATAGTTTTGTTATAAGAAAGAATATAAGGCTAGCGAGAAATTCACCAGATTTTAAAACAATTTGAAAATCAGTAGGGAAACGAATAGAAGTAAGTCACTTGAATGTCATCATTCTCTTGTTACCGATGTAGACAAATCATAAAGTTGTTACTAAAATAATGGTTAAAAGTTATATTTTAGTTTAGTATTGGCTCCAAAACTTCTTACACAAATCGACCAAATTATGCATGGCAGAGTTTGTAAGAGGCTTACTAACTCCCGAGTAAAGTAGAGAAAGAGAGAGAGAAAGAAAAAAATGGGAGAATGTGAAACATAATCAAATATAGAAACGGTAAAACGTAATGAATTGAATAAATTTTAAAAAGCTATTATATATTCTATTACTATATTTAGGGAATGATTACTATGATTTTATTACGCAGACTTACGTTAAACATTCTGTTCCATGGCAAAAAAAAATTGATCAATTTATATATACTTGATTTATAGTAAATCAAATTTAGAAGAACTTTTCAAACGTTACATTCTTAAAATACTTAAATGTCTAGATTTAAATTTGTTTTAAATATTTATACCATGATAAATGATAACTAATGTCATTTACGTAGTTAGTCTATATACAATAGATGTTTAATATTATCCTTATATGCAATTAAATATTCCTCTATTTTTAAAATGTTTAGTGTTAAAGTAATTCAACCAATTATTCGTAAATTGCACACAATTTATCGATTAAACAGATCAAAATATAAATCAATATTTGTTAACTTATTTGTTAAATTTTTTTTTAATAGTTGTGAACTATCCAATATGTGTCGAAATTCTTTTAAAGCATGATATTGTTTTTTTTCTGCTGATTAGCTTAACATATGTTTACAATATTTGAAAAATATTTTAAATTATACCTTATTACAATAAATATTAAATTTTTATCACTCGACATTCTGTCTCTCATAAATATTTGAAGTTTTCAGTTTTTAATTCCGGTTTTTAAAATGGTAAGATTATTAGGAGTCTAAAAACGATCAATATTATAATGAGAGCGTACAACTTTATTTGAAGCAATAAATTGTTTCCCCAAGTTTGATTGAGCCAAGACAAGATAGATGGGAACGATAAATGGAAGAAATCGACAAGTTTTGTAAATATTGGATTTGATATTTTGTTGGTGTATTGTTAGTAACATATAATATATAAGTAAATACAACCAAATATTTTCATATTGAGAAAAACAATGACATTGCACACCTATACAATTTTTGTGTCGTTATTCTCGTTATAAAAAATCCCTTGAATTTAGAAACAGCATTATAGTTTATAATAGCAATGTAAAAAGTAATATTGATAAAGCCGGAATATGCTGTTATTAAATTTGACTAAAATTTATAGATATAGGAAAATATCGATAAATACGTATATTATATATAAATTTATATTTAAATTTCATTAGAGATATATAAGTTTTTTTTTCTACCTTAATAAATGAAATATCATTGTATGCCAGCTTTACTAACACTTATTTCAATATTGTGTACCATGCATTTAAAAAGGAAATTTATGTGGTTTGCATTGTATATTAATAAATGCAAAATAAATAAATCATTTAATAGTCAACTTTCAACGTACATTTTGATTAACATTTTTCGTCTGTGATAAAAATATCATTGAAAACAGAACAGGGAATTATCTAAAATTAAATTCTATGAAGCGCATTCACTACATTTATTTCAATAGTAGCAGAGTAGATAAGAGTAAGTATTACAAGAGTAGATATGAGGGGAACCTGCTCGATGTGATTTCACGCAGAATTGACTAATTTCAAGTTGTAGTTAATTGGTCGATCTGAATGCCATCTTTGACTGGAATTTACATTTTGTTTCTGTGCTTCGGAAGTATGGTTTGTTGCACTGAAGTATCAACCTGTGTATCCAGTTACTTCTATATTTAGTGTTGTAACATATAGCCCTGAATGAGTATTTAGTTGTCGTTAGATCTGTGATTTTTATGTCAGCCTTATAGTATGTTTGACAGATTTTGCATTTTCAAATTAGAGTGTAAGTTTGTAAAAATAAACTGGTTGGTTACAAACGTAGCAGGTAGCTGAGCATATAGTGTATATATTGATAAAACACCGCATTATATTTCGTTTACAATGTCTATAGTAGAATATTGCAGATTGCTTCATTAACATCTCACAACCGTCGACCAATCGTCGACGTCTTACATAAATAGCATACGTCGATTTCCGTGAATTTTTTTAGAGAAACAAAAAACTAATTTTGAAAGAATTTATACTGAATAAAATTAGTCTAATTCCATATCATATAAGGAATATATTATCTTTCAAGTATATAATCTATGGAATTAAACTAATTTAATGCACTAGAATCATTGCAAATTACATTTTGTTTCTTCCGAAAAATTAGTTGAGATTGACATTGGTTGTCTATACGACGACGAAAATATATATTTGTAATATTTTATGTTAGAGTCTATTTTTAATGATTAATTTTTTTCAATACTTCAGAAAAAATTGATATACACTAAATTTCCGCGGAATATTATCAAGAAAATTGCGTTGAACTATTTCCCACTTAAAGTATTTAATTGTAGTAGTATGCAACTTGCAATTAAAACTTAGTGATAGTTCAAATTTATCCCTATATATACACATGTGTATCGACTACCGTTTTGAGCCGCAACGCGAGCTGTATACGTTGGTAATGAAGAGAGGGGGAAAGTGCCGGAGAAGAGAGGGGAACAGATAGAGGTCGCTAGAGGGTCCGTCGGGTAGACGTTTCACTGTGAAATCGATGATATTAAGCCATCCATCATGTCTCTGTGTTAGCTGCTTGTAAACAAGAAAGTGGCGATCGCAATATATAGTTTGCGCCAGATATAAATGCCTTGTAGATTGCTCATCAATTTAAATTATCTGAATATGATAATTGGATTTACAAGCCTATCTAGTACGTGGGCCAAATTTTAGTTTCACGTGTTAGTATATATAATATATCCTAATAATATTTTTATTCCGCCATAATATGACCCGCTTTTTACCGATACTGTTTACGTGTTAGCTATATAGTTCCCTTAGATGGATGCGAATATATGCTCCAGATCAACAAATTAAAAATGTTAAATTTAAGAAAGTTTGGTAAAATTGGAAATGCTTAATCAGTGGTCAAAAGAGGGTCACAAAAGGGTTAAAAGTTATGGTGACCATTTATATTGTCCAAAAAGTTCATATCCAATAGGGTTGATATTTTTCAAAGCGAAGCTAAATATGGACTATAAAGTTTTTTTGGAAATTTTTGAAAATTGATAATTAATATGGGTTGGTATAGGTTAAGTTGTGTCATATTTCAAGCTTATATTTTTATAAATAAATTTTTCCATATTTTGAAATATTGTTGTGTATTGTATATTTCAAAATCCATAAATAGCACAAAATCACAATAAAGATTCGTTTAGAAATATTTTAATGTAATTTTGTTGACCTTTTCTTAACGGTTAACATTTAATGACGATATCTGTTATTCAAAAAGAGAGACTAAATTAAATATAATAATGTGCCTAAAGTGCCTAACCAATCAGTTAAGTAAGATACGCGCATTTTTCAATTAAAATTTTGGCAAAAATATATGCAATACAACTAGAGCCTATAGTTTATTCTGTCAAATATCTTTTTCTGATTCTGATTCTATCTTATTCTGTCAACTATCGCTAAATTCTATCATTCAGTATTGTCAAAAAAATAACATTTTTAAAAATCTATAAAACTTGTGATTTTAGAAAAATTATGACGTCTTTGATGACGTTAAACCACGTGAACAATTTTAAGAAACATTTTTTTAAAGGTTTAAAACTTCAATGTTGCCTATACTGTATGTATTACAATTTTAGATTAATCATTAGAATTATTTTTGAATTATTCGACAAATATTGTGCAGGAACTTTCTGCTATTACTTAATTATCTAGAAACTAAGTCCCATATATATATACTGAAATTGTAACATTAACTGCTAACCCAATTTCAAATTCCAAATTATATATTATATATATACTATATATAACTTCTCACAAACTTATTACTCTTTGCACGGGTAGACTTTTGCAGTAGCGGCCGAGGTATTATAGAAAAGGAGGCGTGCGTGTTTTTCTTTGCACCAGCACACGGCGTACGTTAACCATGAGTCATATTTAATGCTGAGAAAATAAAAACATGAATCCATGTGTAGTGTAGTAAGGCAACAGGGGGAGTCGCCAATGATGCACATGTGTAACAACTAACAACTGATCAAAGAACTACTCTGTAAATCTATCCGAGATTTGTAGTTAGAGATTATTGCACAAGATGGCTGATTAGTCGGTATAGTAAACAGTTGTTACATGCTATATTATACTATAAAAACTCCAATACGGCAACTGTCTGTCTGGCTGTGGGGTACTCGACATTTCAGGTATGGTACATTGGTGAGCCTTATATTGACCGGGCAGACGTTACTTATATCAATAATCTGCATCAGTCATTTTTACAGCATATATTTTCTACGAATTACTCATGGATTTGATGCGAAACATTTTGATGATTTTTAATGTCTTTTGTGCATATTTTTTGTAGTTGCCGTGATATTGCCATATTATAGGTTTTAATTTCCAAGTAATTTGGGTGATTAGGTGTTGTAGGGAATTTAGTATATAAAATAGCCTATTTTTACGTAGTAGTCAATGCTATATTAAATATTGTTCTAGATAAAAAAATTAATACAATTTTATAAACATAAAACAAAACAGTTTTTATAATTTTGATGAAAATATTACATTTATCAGCCCTTATAAAGAATTGCAAAGTCAATGTTGAATATCGCAAATTTAATATAGATTATTTATTATAAAATACACTTTTTTATGTTAAAATGTCGTAAAATGTGTTTAATTAAAAAAAAGTACAAAGTATAGAAAAAATTATATACACATTTTAGTCGTGTATAAAAATCAAAGTAAAATAATTGTACAATTGAATTATTACATGAAAACTTTTAAACAATTGTTAATTTTGTTATATATGTCACTTAAGACTTCCCAAGCAAGGGAAGTTAAAATAAGTTTAATCGTTTAATAACGGATTTTGAGATTTTTTAAGCTACTTGAAAATATAATATGTACTAAAATATGTACTATTTAAATATTCTTTTTGAAGAATTCTAAAGTTTTAATTTAGGACAATGCAATAAAAACACAACCTCTTTTAATGTTTTCACTTTCTAACTGAACACCGACTGTCCAGGTCCTGGCGCAGGTCTCACCAGTGTGGCCGTGGGAATGCCGGGCAGTTTTCTCGGCGAGGGGAATATCTTCCTCGGGACCTACAAGGGTACCAAAATGCTCAACAAGGTGGTGCTCAAGTCATCGCCCTTTGATCTCAAGAACATGGGCTACAATCTGGGCTACTCGGTCGTGATGACCAGACTGTTGCCACGGGCAACAGATGGGGAGGACTACCAGGGCGCCGAACACATTATCACCGCCAGTCCGATCTGGCAGATGAACGATCACCGCGGGGTTGTCATTATCACCAACCGGGAAATGAATTTAGAACAGGTATAGGGCATACTTAATAAGCAATGCAATGTAATAATTTTTACACATTATTTTGATTGATGCATATAGGTAGTTATCTATTTTATTTTCTGGTATTATAGTCTGGTGCAAACCAAAACGTTAGCCAGTTTATTCGCGAAGTCAATTAATACATTTTAGCGATCTATTAACTAATTTGTAAAAGTGATATTTATTGTAAATTTGGTTCCATTGAACAAATAATATGCTTTTAAAACGTAATATGAGTCCAAAGTACATACCTGAACATATTTCAATGTGTACACGCATTTATTAAATTATGATTCAATTTACGGAGGTCGGCTCTATTACAAAATTATATGGATGAAAAGAATAAATTTCGCCGGGGATCTTTACGTATTAGTGTACAATATTAGTATAGATTTGATAAATAGAAAAACAGTTATACATTTTGATGGGTAAATTCGAAATATATTGATTTTATTTGTACACTTTGATAAATCTAATTATATCGGTTTATGAATTCAAATTGTATTTGTTCTGGCAGATTGGTCTGATAAAACGTTGATTAATTAATGTACTAGTTGTACATTTAGTTTTATTCAATATGATTATATAAGAAGGGTTTTTCTTGGGTTGCAAAAGGTTATCGATCGTCGTAGAAAATAAGTTATTGATTTTTATTGTCCTTTAAGTTTTTATATTGTCCTGTATGAAGAGGCGTGTTTGTAAGGTTAAACTATCGTATTTTTATAACAGTGTACATTGTCTTCCACTTAAGCAATAAATTTATTTTGCAACGCACATCATTTTTATTTTAATGTTCGCGCTTCAAAAGTGTGCAAAGTTGAATTACTTTTAATGTTTAATATGCGACCAAACTGTGTCCTGATAAGGCAACAGTTGTATTACTATGTATGCGAAGTAGTTGGGCCTGTAATTGCTGTATATAATTAGTATTTGTAGCAAATACTTGGCTGCAAATTGGGTGAATTGGGTGTATGCTCGTGGATGTAATTGGATATTTATTGTGCTCGCTTATCACAACAACTTGCTATATTAATGCCGGTGCAAAATATCGCATTTTCGGTGGTAATTTTTATTAGATAGATCATTAAATACTGTACATTTACAATCAAATATTGCAAGTGATGAAGCAAAACATGTTTGAACTAATTGGTTTAGGAAGCTTACTTTTTTTTGGTATGTTTTGGTACTTTTAACTATAAGTAACAATTTAAAAAATATAGAGTTGTGACGAATTTAGTTCAGAGTAAACAATATTTCTTTGCATCCTATATGAAATAGATGTTAGGAAGCTATTGACTATTTCATTAGATATACAATGTAGTAATGCGTCTGCAGAACCTGTCGTTGAGGTTATTAATATATTAATATTTTTTGAATATACGCTCATTCATTTAGTAGTTTTATATTTCATGGAACTAAAAGGTAAATTTTTTCTGTTTTTCGTCATCATTATTTTTTCATAAGTATTAAATATAGTTTTATAATAAATTATATATGACAATTCTATATATATATAGGTTTATGTAGGTTTTCAGATAGATACATTTCGATTTTAATATTGACAACAAAGTACAATTCTTGTGTAATAAATTAATTGGATTTCTCTAACTTCTACAATTTTTTTTATATTATTGGATATTTTCAGTATTAGTATAGTATTATGTTAGAAGTATGATAGTAGTATGTTAGTAGTATGATAGTATTATGTTAGAAGTATGATAGTAGTATGTTAGTAGTATGATAGTATTATGTTAGTAGTATTATAGTAGTATGTTAGTAGTATGTTAGTATTATGTTAGACGTATGATAGTATTATGTTAGTAGTATGATAGTAGTATGTTAGTAGTAAGTTAGTAGTATGTTAGTAGTAAGTTAGTAGTATGTTAGTAGTATGTTAGTATTATGTTAGACGTATGATAGTAATATGTTAGTAGTATGTTAGTAGTAAGTTAGTAGTATGTTAGTAGTAAGCTAGTAGTATGTTAGTAGTATGTTAGTAGTATGATAGTTGTATGTTAGTATTATGTTAAAAGTATGTTAATGATATGTTAGGAGTATGATTAATATTAATTGTTAATATTACATTTTTAGAATTTACAGATCTTTTTTTACAATATAAAAATATTATTAATGTAAGTAAAACAATTGTAAATTCTAAATATTCCGAAAGTTAAATGAAATGGCATATTATATCATTCATGTAACTTTCTGAAAAACCTAATTTCTAATTATATACAAATGTGATATAGGTAAATAAATTAACATTATAACTAACATAAATAATATGTAATAATATAAAAGTGAAATATGTTATTATGTTTTCCATTCTTCAGAACATATAAGTTAGTTAAATTGTCGTATAACGAGGTCTATAATTTTAGAATACCAACAGGGTTTCCAATAATTAGAATATATAACTTTAATTCTCGAAGAGAAAGGTTAATATGTTTCCCCATATTTCAAATATGTACTCGTACAAACATTCTCCGAAAATTGAAACACTCAAGGTCGTATCATCGGACAGTAAGAAACATATCGTCCCTTTTTCTCCACTCACATTATTAGTGTTTTATCATTTACCGCTAAATATCTTTTAAGGCTAATGTTTAGAAGTTTTCTGTATACTTGCTTTTTAACTATTTTGACTATAACTTTTGATTTTAACTATATATTTTTTCCCATAAAATATAATGCATAATATTCAATAATATACTCTATGTATAATATATATAATATACTACTATATTATATTACATAATACATGACTCAAAACGTTAGATGGTTGCTTACATCCTTGCATAATTTTTGCTAAATTATTTATTTGAACTTAATTATAGCTATTATGAAAATTATAGCTAAAATGATGTATTGATTCAAAATAGTTCAAATGATTATTTTAAACTTTATTTTTCTCCTGTTTCTAATGTAATATAATTAACACACACATAAATATTTAAGCCTATATAGAATAACTACACAAACGTTTACTAAATATTGATGGATAATATTTAAATGCATAGGCTAATTGCTGGTGGGTGAATTTGATCCCCACCTTCCAGCTAAATAAGCCTGGTCCTGGACTTAAGACTATATGGTGCAATTTAATGTTGTGTCTATCCTAAAATTATTTATAAAAATTGTTTGAAAGAATTGTTTTTTTTAGTTTAACCGTTCAGTGCCATATAATTAATAGTAAATATCGTATTTTGAAAGTGATTTGATATAATTTTTTAATGTTTTAAAAATCTGTTTAAAGTTAACACTTTTTCAACATAGTAATATTCATCCAAGTGTCACTCGTGTCATTGTGGCACTCGAATGTGGACACTTTTATTATGTCCTAATCCGTAATGTGTCTTATTGAGAGGAAAATAAACAATACCAGAAGAACTTCCGATACAGATCAGTTCCGCTCATGCTATAAAGTGGCGTTTGTTTTGTGGCCATAAAATCGACATGAAAATATGTTTAGAACAAACGGTAACTTTACGATGGTTTGTCTTACTCACCAGTCAGTTGGCATTTACAAAAATTAAGATTTTCAGAGTCCTTAAATAAGTTGGCCAACCAACGGAACCGTATTATATTCACGAAGAAAATAAATAACACGTGGTTTTTACGTGTAGGTCAAAAACATCTGTCTATATTATGGCGGCTGCATACTGTTTCCAAATTTAGTTCAATGCGCGAGACTTTTCGAAATACTTTGGAAATATTCTTCAGTTTATATTTAGTTGTTAAATGTAATTCATATTTCTTAATGAACCGGTTTACTGTAGGGAAACTGAATTTGAGAGGTCTCAGTTCTGTTGAGTTTTGCACTGTAAACAATATCGTAATCAATATTAAAGTTTGCTTACTGTGACCGATATTTTAAACAATATTAAATAAATAAAAATTTGATAACTATTAGTTTTATAACATATAAATACTTCAATAATATTGTTAATTGCAGTTAAATCGGCACGTTGAACTATTAATTTTATAACATATATAAATACATATGAGCACATTAGTATTCGTTGAGCATGTTGTAATCATTTGTTTAAATAAAATAAAATTGTACGTTAGGCATAATAACCGATTTATAGAAATTGTTTATAAAAACTCAATAACACGTATCACATAATATTTATAAAAATATCAAAATCGAAAATCTCTATTTATTAGAACACACATAAATTCTAACAAAAAAAGACTACATGTTTTCAAACTAAAATATTCTATCAAATAATAAAAACACACAATGATTCAGATCACAGCACGATCGATACTTTGCACACCCATCAAAATTGTCGAAACCCTTTTGAAGAAGATCTAAACTAGATCGAGTTATGCGGGGGTAAAAAGGAATATTCATGGTGATTTATTGATAGTACACAAATGCTGCTATGCAGTGTCAGTATACTTACTGAGCGGATATTAATAGGAATTAAAATGTCATTTTCATGATGGTTTGGTATGAACGAATTATTTATTATTACAAAATTTATAATGTATGCCACTTTTACCGACTAATTATTTTCTGTTTAGTGTTATTGCTGCACTAATTTAGTTAATAAAAATACTAATTTTTTTATATATAATTAAGTATCTATTTATAATGTATCGTTAATAATATTTATTTATATCAATTGTTGTTTTTTTTTTTTTTGTTTTTTTTTGAAATTTAACTTTTTTTATAAAATAATTTTTAAAACCGAATTTGTGTATTCTATCATGTTTAACCAATATTTTGTTTTATTCGAAACAATTGGGAATAATTAAAATAATAATTTCTGGTCAAAACTATAACGATTATCGCGCTTAAAAGTATCAATTTAATGCAATTTAAGATTTATTATATTACACAATATAACTTGTTACATATATTTAAGTATCCAGGTTGTGACTATAAACGTAATATATTTTATTATACATATTTCCATTTACGTAGTTATTTGAATTGTTCTACTACGCTTTTAATTTAATATTAACATAGATATTTATTTAAGATGAATGCTTTAAAAATTATAATTTTTTACATCGTTTATTTTTTAAACTATTAAATACAATTCAACATGAAACAGTTTCATTATATATGTAATTGAATGTAGCCAACATTATCTACATTATGTAAATATCACGACTAGTTAGTACCTCTTAATTATACTTAACCATAAATATATACCTGTTAGTACTTTATTATTTAACCAAATGGAAACAATGCGAACACAAACCTTTCATGAAATGCAGAACGTGTGTTTATTAGCACAATGAAATTGACTCAATGGAATCTTATAGAAGATGAGGTACCATATCAAAGTGTACCAAATTGTTGTACGTGATATACTCTGAAATGTTCATGCAAATAGTTTATAATTAATATATTCTCATTACTGTTTTGTATTTTTTATCGTCATCCTTAGAGCACTTATGAATTTCAGAAAAATAAATAAAATGGGAATATTTTTATATTATAAAAAAGTAAAAACGCTGAATTACATTAGCTTAATCAAAATAAATGTTGGAGCGATTTTATTTAGGTTATGATTACATTAATTTACTACATCAACAGAGTTGTATAGTAATAACATTCACCTGGTTGCACGCTACATGATCACCTTTATCGTTCACTCCCTCTCTTTTTACAGCTAATCTATATCAACGACACTGAGGGACATCTGGGCAGCTTCTTTGGCTACTCCCTGGTCGCCGGGGACTTCAACGGCGACGGCATCGGGGACATCGTGGTGGGAGCCCCCTATTTCTCCAACTTCACCACCTTTGCCTCCAACCTGGGCCGGGTCTACGTCTTCTACGGGGGATCCATTACAACGGCGGCTGGTGTGACCCAGTACGTGGGCAATCGGGACGGCGAACCGGCCGTTCTCTCGGGTACCGATGCCGACGGGAGGTTCGGACACTCTTTGGCTGTGCTGGGCGATGTTGACGACGATGGAGTGGAGGACCTGGCTGTGGGGTGTCCCTACTGCGGTTTCGAGAACAACGGGGCCGTCTATGTCTTCTTGGGGCAGAAAAACGGCAAGATGTCCTCGGTTCCGTTGCAGGTGAGGGAAATAGAGAGAGAGAGAGAGATAGCGGTTGGTTAAAATTTGTTTATGATGTCGTGTTATTTAATAATTGGTAATTATATCCTATGAGGAAATTTTAAGATAATTAGGGTTATGGCAAATCTATGCTAATTAATATATAAAGAGCTGTTAAAATATACAGTTATTTAACGGTAATTGAATTTTATATGTTTTGTGTGGATTACAGTATATACAATACAATAAGTTAAAAAATAACAATTCAAATGTATTTTGAAATTTAATAAAAAATTGTTTGTAGACAATTAAATTTCACAAATTTTAAAATAAAAATATCCATATACATCATATAAGTACACCAACTTTTTCTAAATAAAATATTTTAATTAGTCAAAGCAATAAAAACCAAATTTCATGTTATTGTTTGATTTTGAATTTTAGTGACATTACCAATTATTGACTTGTTTGAAATGATATCTATTGTTCACATTATTAACTGTTTTAGAAAGTAAAAATATTTTAACACTATATTAATACAAAACCTTTTTGATTTATTAATTTGTTTTATAAAGCGAGTGAAATACTGATTCAAGTAATACTTACAAAGTTTCAATGCCCCGATATATTCAATTAACAATAGTTTTATATTTTTCAAATGTCAACGGAAATATTTTAAACAATCAAATGAAACGAAACAAAGTTAACTTTAGTTTTTACTTAATCTCTTTAGCTATTTAGAACTATTTATTTTTGTGTAAATAATATTTAACAGAAAATTCTACTTTTAATATTCTGTTTAATTATCATATTTGTAATTCGCATGGTATATACCTACATTGTTGGGGTAGAAAAGGATGCAGAAAACTTCACTATAAGCTTAATCCAATTAATTGTGTAATGTATAGTCTATAATGTATATGCATCTAAAATGCCTATATACCAATTACCTAATTAATTTCAAATCAATTCGGTACAATGTTTTAACCTAAATGATGTCAGAATGGTGTCTGAAGAATTTTAGTACCTTTTGTGAATATTAACAGCTAAGTTGGCTTTTCGATTTTAAGTTATGTTTAATTTTTTGATTTTATAATGTTATTCGGATAATAATTATTTTTCAAAAAAATATAAATTACGCGTAAAATGATTATTCCAAATTTGTTGTATTACTCTGGTTCAACTTTTGATTTATGCAACTTTCAACTGTCTTAATATTTTGTTTGCACTTGCATAATATTTCCCGAATTTAAGATCGTAAGGGTCAATTTGTTCAATCGTATTTCATTGTGCTGTTTGTTTTCGTCTCTAGAATTGAATAAAAGTTCTTTGGAATAGAATACTGTTATTAACATCTGTGGCGGTGTAATTAAACATGTAGCTGTTTCTCTTTATATTTTCATGTTTTTTCAACCTTTTTCATCTTTTGGATCAATAATGTGCGATTTTTCTATATAGAACAATTTATGTTTTGGTTTGAAAGTTTGAACATGGATTGTGAAAATTGTAATTAAGTAGTAAAAAAAGTGTATACTTTTAAAATGTAAACTAATGTACTATAATTTATTTTAGAATTATAAACTTTGTATCTAGCATCTTTCGTAGAAATTACAGTCTTCGTAGTTTTGAACTTTCAGGATTTAAATATTGATATATTTATTGAGATGTATTAATTGATAGCACTACGAAGTTTTAAACTTTTTAAAATAATTTATTTTTTAATGTATTTGGAGTGCAAATAAAATATTCTGTTTTAATTGAATAATCTCAATATCCTCAACCATCCATTGAACTTCTTTCATGTCTTTCAAGTTCATTGTCTCGAATTTCTAGTGAGAAACGCGCAATCAATAGATTAACATGACCTCCTCTATTGATGAAATATTATGATATTCAAAGTCATTATAGGTCAAAAATACCACTGAAAACAGCTAATTAATATTATTTGCGTGATTCAAACTACAATTGTACAGTAACTGGTAATCAATGAAATAAATATTACACCACCCCAAAATATTTCCAAATTTTACACACACTGATCGGTCAATATCTTTTCATCATTTGCCTTGTCAGCTTTTAGGTAACTTTTATAAACACATATTTTTGGAAACTATAAACATAAGTGACATTTAAGTAAAAAAAATTCAACGTAACGAATATCGTTGGCCGGCCTAATACAATATATGTTTTCTTAATTTTGTTATTGTAAACACATGCATCACTTTTCAAAATTATGTTTGATAATATGATAAAAATTGGATTTACTGAATGAATTTAGACATTTTCAAATCAGTTGAGTAAAATAAATTGAAAATGAAATATTTTGAAATTTTGAAAACCATTAATATTGTCGTGTACTAATTCGAGTTAAGTTGATAAATTACCTGCTTGAAAAGAAAAGCCTTTATTTATTAACCATCAGTTAAAGCCGTGGATTCGTTGAACTTCAGCCTTTGACAGTAAATATTCGCAATATGATAGTTTAATTAAATTTATATTAATTGGAATAAATTGTTCCTATTGTCGCCGATGTTTTTATTCATGTTGTTTATTGCTCAGATTATCCAATTGTTTAAAACCTCGTATGCAGTCTTTGTATAATAATCTTTTAGCAAAACATAAAATTGAAAATAAAATTATTGTTAGCCATTATTTCAATTTACTAAATGTGTTGTTTTTAAATTAAACGAAACTCGACGGAACAAATGTCTTTCGCATTGAGTATATTTATTATACGTAAATAGTAATTGGAAATGATGTGGGTAGTTTTTCCCACAGATTGAGTCGAAACAGTATTTTGTTTTAATTTTTCGAAGATGCACTTTCGTCGATTACGCAAATTATTTTATTTTTCACCGTGGTAAAATTGGTCCTTATAACACATTTTATGTTAACATTGAAGTTCTAAAATATTATTATAATATATCGTCAATATCAAAAATGTTCAATTATGCTAGATTTGGCCACAGTAACTTAAAGGGCTATATATATCAATATCCATATATATTATTAACATATAGAAATTTAGAAATTTTTAGACATGGCGATGATGTTTTCAAAATGCAATATATTTAATATCGTTTTTCGAAACGATTTTTCCTGATGTATAATTATCTCAATGTTATTTTGTAGAAAAATAGCCATCGATCAATATTCGATCAATATAATGGTTTCAAAAAAAAGTATTTATCGTTAGTCAATATAGTTAGTTTCATTATGATCTTCAGTACTATGATATGATCTTCTTAATTATCTACAAGCAAAATATATGAGGAAGTAAATGTTTAGTTCAATCAATACACATTTATTATTTTATTTATATGTATAGATATATGCACTAACCACTTTTTAACTAAAAACTAAACTTAATTTAATGTTATAATTATTTAAATATTCTAGATTTTTTAATATAACATACAGAAGTGTAACTAGGCTACTTATAAAACATGATATATATTATATTTTAAACAATAATATCGATAGGATACTTTGTTTAATGAAAGATTTCTATCTCAATTTCAGATAATTCGTGCTAGCGATGTCCCACTGAACCCAATAATTCCTAGTTGTCCAGCTTTTATTGAAAATCCCGCGGTTCAAATTCGACCGTTTAAGTCCTTTGGATGGTCACTGGCAGGTCGCTATGATACTGACAACAACGAAGTACCGGATCTGGTGGTAGGAGATTACGAATCGGCGCAGGTACCTATCTACATCAAATATTCACTGCATACAGTACATATATTTTTAATTATAACTTATACTGATTAAGATTATCCATATAGGTAAAATATTGTTTTGTGATCTGGCGCAGCTTAAGAATGTCTCAGAATACTTTTTGTATAAAATAATGATGTAAAATAAACTTAGTGTTTGTAAAATTTCTTTTTTTAAAATTCCAGTGCTAATGACTGACATATATTTGTAAAGTTAAGTCATATAATTTTTAAGAACATTTAACAATTATAATGTTATTATGTTTGAATATACTTGAAATCTTTTTTCTTCTTCTAGTGTTATTGTACTAGTCTGCGATTAGACCTATATTTCGCACTAAAAGTTATTAATATTATAATAAATAAAATTAACAATTATTATTAATATACTACGTAATACTATGGCAAAACACACGGATTAAACTAAATTATGTATTAAATTATTTAAACATCATCATATTTTGCTAAAGATATCATAACCAATGAATTTTGACGTAACAACTAAAGACATGCTTATTCGTTATAGTGTCTTAATTTGAAAAACATTCAAACAAATAAATTATTGTTTCTGTTTTCCCCCTCATCCTCATTCTAGATTTCATTATTTCGTGGTCGAGTATTCGTCTGGCTTGTTGAACCCACATGGAAGATCGAGTGTAATTCCACGATTCGTTGGACCGGAGTAGGCAACCGCAATTGTGGCTCTAATTGCCGGTTCAACATCACTCTGAAAGTGGATGTCGGTGGCCTCAAGTCGTTTCTTACCCGAGAGTCTATTGTATTCAACGTTCTAATTGATCTCGATAGTTCAGTAAAAGATCCGCAGAAGAAGCGGCTGGCAATTATCGATTCGAACCCCGCCTCCAGTAACACGGCTGGTTTCGGTACACGCAATATTCTTAACGCATTTCGTATGCCAACCTATCAAACCAACTCAAAGGCCCGACGTAGCAGTTTTCAGCTGTTTCAGGCCACAGTTGAACCAATTTATGAAAATGTCAAAGTCAACGTGTGGCTGCCTGTTGTGTTCAACATTACTATCATTCCACGAGAGCACGAGGGATTTGTCCCACCAGCCAAACTGCCCTGGCTGCTCCACCCGATTCGTTCTCAACGAGTTTTCCTGAGTCGTGAGCTACGATTCAATAACACAGCCTGTGGACCCGACAATGAATGCATCGCCGACCTTTATGTTAATCTCTATGACATGTCTGTTATGGAAAACAGAGAAATCATATATTTCCACGAACGAGTTAGTCGTCGGAATTTAACACTTTGTATAGGGAACAAGGGTGAAAATGCATACAAGGCCCGTTTGCGACTAACATTTCCCAACATTTTAGATCTGGAGCTTCCGCGAAACCTACAATGCATCAAGGATACCTCCATGGTCACAACCGAGCCCAGTCAAGGTTTTTCTATGGAGAACAGGCCGGTTGGCATGAACAACAGCCTCATATGCATTCTTAGAGATCCTATAGGTACGACACACAACCTACCGGCAAAGTATTCCATCCAACTTGTCGCAGGTGGTGCTTTCAAGGACATTATCAAGGGGTCGACGACAGACGAACTTACTCTTCGAGCCGAGGTGATGAGTGGCAATAAGGATTCGGATCTCTTTGACAACAAGGCGGCATTGACGTACACATTAAAAGCTGAAGCAAATGTCAAGGTAAGTAACTTAAATTTTTTTATACGATTTTGACAATTTAAATCATTTAAAATATTAAAGTTTTTAATTATTTGAATTATTAAAACAATATATTTCAAGGCTTAATAGGATTCTTGAAATATTATTAAATAAGTCCCATATAAAAATGTATATTTAACAATACTTTATGATTCAAAATTTTAGTTAATATTAACTTGTTGCACCAATTGAAAATTTTTACTACACCTGGATAAATATTATTTTTAATTGTAAACCACATTATTTAAACTTATTTTTAAACCTATGTATTTTAAATTTACAAATAATTGTTTTTAGAAAATGTAACATTATCGCAAATTATTTTTTAAAATTTAATTTTCTTCACTGTTTCATTGTAGATATCGTCGTCTTCAATGGACCGCACAATCATAGACTCTCGGAACTTCTCCGTACCAATTACTCCCTTCCAGAAGATTCACACAGCCACGCTTGGTCCTAGGGTAGAACACATATTTCTCGTGTCCAATAAAGGCCCATCAACCGCCGAAACTGTTTGGATTAATGTTAGTATCCCAGTCAGAACCATCGATGGCGACCACCTCGTTTATCTCTTGGACAACGTTCGTCATCTCGTAGACGACGGACAGCCAGTCACCGTTTCCATGGCACCGAAAGTTGTCAGTGTTGATGGCAGTGTTCGTGGGGAGTGCTTACTACCGCCCGGCACCCTCGATCCCCTCAACCTCAATGCTGTTGACTTGAAAGTGTTGGCGGGACAGAGCCGTCGGCCCCGTAGAGATGTCCAGCAGTCAGCATCGAAGTCGGCGAAGTCAGACCTATGGAATTCGACAGCCCCCAGCCGCCCGGCGCGTTCTCTAATTCCAACTCTGCGGGCCAATCAACAAGAGGTTATCCAGTGTGGCGTTAAGTCGCGAGTGTTCGGTGAGCCGGTCTGTCTCGTGGTCAGATGTCAGGTGACCAACCTAAAAGCCAACGATGCCGTTCGAGTGATTGTGCAGGGCTGGCTGTGGGCGGAAACCTTCTTTCGGTACAAGGTGTCCGATGCTATTGTATACACCAGTGCAACGGGGCAAATTGACCCGATAACATACAAGGTCCCGATATCTGGTAATCGGAATATTGCACCGCTGTCTATAGTTCAAAACTTTGTCTTCAGTGGAGTAAAAATCCTTGTCATGAAACAGATCCCTATCTGGCCAATAGTATTGGGAGCGTTGCTAGGATTGCTAGCCTTGACACTTATCATTGTGGCCATGTGGAGGTGTGGATTTTTTAAGCGTAATCGAATTTCAAAAGATGATTCTCCTGCCTATATGTAATATGAACATAGATCTAGATATTTATTCCCGGCGTGTTATGTTGTAAGATTATCAAAAATCATAATTTTAAGCTCAGTACACTTTACTTTCAAAACTTCAAATGGTCCCACAATATTTCCAAAGTGCTTTCCTGCAGACCCCCCGTGACTTAATAGGAACCATTTTTCGATTAAAACCAACATTAATCAAAATATATAGTAAACGATATAATGTGCGATCAATTAAGTGTTAATTATTTATACTTATATACTCAGAAAGTTATTGTGATTATAAATGTACATATAGTTAGTGTACTGTAGTAACTATTGATACCAAATTATTATGGAAACATTTCTAATGAATGATGTCTGGTACTAACACGTTTTTGGTGTTTTATTTGTACAAAAGTGGCATTTTTTATTAATTGTTTATATGCAACTCTACATATATTAGATATCTATATTTGTTAATTACATTGCTGTTTTATCAAAATGACACAAAACATTTTTTCAATTGACATAACGATTAGTACTTTAGATGTATTTGTAAAAAGTATTCAAATGAATTTTATTCATGGCACTGCAATATATTAAAACACAATTAAAGCATTAAAGGTATATAAACAAATAAGGTATTAATATTTGTAAAGAAATTTCTTAATTATTGTAAAAGTTTCTATTGAAAAAGTTTGTTATACACTCATAAAATAATTTTTATTTAGACTGATGAAACCCATAATCAAAATTTATTAACAAAATCTAATGATACTAAAAATATATAGAACCTATTTAATGGTTATTGTTAGTAGTGAAATATATATTTTAAAAATTGTCGATTTTAAACTTAAATTGTGAACTTAAAAATGTTGATTATTCTTAGTAATAATGGTATAAATTTTACTTAAAATGGATTTCAAAAGTGGATTTTTAAGACTATTATATATACAATGTATATATATTATTTTCACAAAGTAGGGTAAAATCGGTTACCATGCTTTTTTTAATGCTAAATACGTCAATAACAATAATACATTTTGTTTTTTTATTCTTATATACAATTGTTTATATATTTCAAGCATTTCCGTTAAATATAACTTAATTAAGTGCTAATTTGATAATTTCAATGAAAATAGAATCAATAAAGGTTTGTAATACACTTTAATTCGGTATAAAATGATATCTTTAAAAAGTTTGTTAAAATGTAACAAAAATAATTATATTTCAACTAGGTTATAATGCTTTTATATATGATTATAATGATATTTACAGGATATTTATAATATTAAACCAAAAGCTTTCACCATAATAATTCTAACAATAATATAGTCAAATAATTATTTTATGCCTTAAGTATTTACTATATTCTATCAAAATGTTTTAACTTGATCATATATATCTTAAATAAATGTTACTTTAATTATTATAAATTTTATGTAGATGTTCGAGTGTTTTGAGTTTTGAATAATAATTAGCCCGTATAACATTGTATTATAAATATTTATAAAATTTGCCTGTAATTATATGATATTTAGCAGCGAAATTATATTTCTAAATAATCAAAACATATAATATATAATATATCTAGAACATATAATGCTGTACATATATATCGAATTAATTGTAAAAAAATCAAAATTATTCTAGCAATTGAAAATACCATTCATCAGAAGCAAATCTGAACTTTTATCTAATATGGTATATAAGTAGTGCTGTATCAGAAATATAAACCATAAATCATAAATCATATAAAAGTAATATATGATAATGGAGTAATATTTTTCAATTTTTTTAATTTTGAATAATTTCACAATGTAGTATATTCGTAAATATATATTTCAATATATATATATATATACTATAGATATTTTAACATGACTACATCATAATTCATAACTAATTTGACACTGTAATAAATAAAAATGTTAGTAGGTATTGTATGTCAGTATATAATTTTGTGAAAATCTTTGGTCATTTTATCATTTGATAATTTGGTACTGATGAATATTTCATTGTTATTATCGTCCTTTTATCGTTTGTTTATCCTCCTTTTATTGTATATAATTTGTTATATTCAATATTATTATCATGTTTTACCCATAAATAGTAATATCACTATATTGTTTAATTTGTAACCCCGTTATTCTATTTATATATATGTAAAAATGTGTACAAAACGTATTAAGGATTAAACTTATTTAAAGCTTGTAAAAAATTGATCAATAAATTGTAAGTTTTTTAATACAATCAGTTGTTGTTTATAATTGACCAAAGGGGCAACAATTTATCATCTTAGAAATTAATTGTGTAGGTGTATTGTTTTGTAGCTAAACATGTTGGTTTATAAAGTTAAAATTGCATCCTTCCTGAAGAAAAACCATATATACAAAGTTAGTTCATTTAAATTAATATATTTAAAAACATATATATTATGTTAATTGCTAGGCTAAACGTGAATACAAACCACTTTAATAACCTTTTTAGAAAAGGTGTAAAAGTTAAAGATCCATTGCTTCGAAAAAAATGATGTTATGAAGTTTAAATAGACATTTGTGATCAGCATTTTATAAAAATATTCCCAGATTAATAAAAGCTAATTAATCTAAATTTAATCTTAAAAAATGCATGTGTAAAAGTTTTCTTTAATTCTGATAAACAAATTTCGCTTAATTTTTAACTTCAATTACAATTTATATTTCTTGTTTCTTCACTTTTAATCTACAATTAATTCTAATTTAAAATAAATTTTAATTCAACGAAATTATAAAGTGATGGTTAAGTGTGAAATATAATATGCTCCGTAGATATTGTTTATATTATAATTTTTTAATCTTGAAGCGTTTTTGCCGAAATGGCTTTATCAACATAGTTATCAACCAATAATAAATAACGTCAATAAATTGATTTTTTTTAAATATTCTCACTTTTGAATATATTAAGATAAAGTTATTTATATTGAATAACATAATAAATTTCAACATAATGGCCATGTTTTTTCTCCCATAAAGTACATGCCTAATAAAAAAAATAAGACTTAGAAACTTTTTCTTTTGCATTTTCTACAATTTTTTTAAAAGGGAACTCATTGCCAGAACATCAATAATATGTTTAATGGAAATAGATAACATGAAATAATTGATAATTTTTTTTTTAATAAAAATATATCATTTGAAATATTTTCTATTTTAATATATAGACATATCAGTAATTGTTCGATTATACTGACTATGTACTTATTTAAATATATCACATATACAATCATATTTGCGGTGTGTGATTAAAAGATTTCGTTTTAACATTTGGTAGTTATAGCTAACACTACATATTTAATAAAATCAATAGAATATAATTCCATATATGTATATAAATATCTATGTATTATATTGTATATCGTTCTGTGCAAAATGGATAGTTTTTAACCGTTATAGGATATTTAAAAAATATTTTTTCGAATCTATAGGTAATAATATATTTGTATACAACAACTGTTTTATTAAAAACCGAATGTATATAACTATTGAAAATATACCCATTCCGTCTAGAAGGTCCAACATTCAGAGCATATTTACCAAAACAAACATAGAATCATTAATAAATGAAAAATACATATTCTTTTCAACTAATAACTGCCGTTACTTTATATTAAACAACTCATTAAATATAAAATATTTATATTGTATGCAATTATTTTCGGTATTATAATTAAGAGATAACATTTTTTATTTTCAATTATAGAGAATTGAATGTTTCCATTGTGAACAAAATGGGTTACTTTAAAGTGTATGAATATACCGATTAATATTCTGCTGAGATACATCATTATGTTAAAGTTTAACTCACAGTTCATCATCCTATAATTAGAAATCTAAAACGAGAGCTGATTGAATAGATGAGAATAACGATGCCCATTATACGTTGGAACTGAAGTGAATATGAAACTTTCATTTCATCAAATTATTTACATTATATTATATATAGGAGAGGAAATTGCTTGCTAATGTAGAGTTTAATATATCGGCTGTATTCATGTGACATATCCATTGAAATATAATTGATTGATAGTTTAAATTGGAGTGTCATGGTTATGTCATGAATTGACAGTAATTGATTTTCGATAGAATCTTAATTTTCGTTTAAAATGGTAAAATAATTTTAAGATGAAGTAAAACAAATAATTAGTATTATCTATAATAATATAATAATAATTTTAGTAAATATACAGTAATTACTATAATTATACTTATTACTGTATTTATCAATTTAAAATAAAATGACATACACTACTGAAGTTATTTCGTAATCCGCTTTTTTAAAATAAAACATTTGTAAACCATTTATACCAAATGAAATTAATAAATCTTCCATCACAATTAGAATAAGTTAATAAAATCTGTCACTTTAAATTAAAAATTCCAGCAGCGGATTCAGATGGCATCCATCCATTAATAGGACATTTCAGAAAATTATTTTTAAAAAAGGATCTGAGACATACACTATTAAGAGCCTTCACCATATTTTATAATAATTATCATTTTATAATACTATATACATCGACGTAAAATAGTTTACATTAAAACTAAAGCTAATATGAGACTGAAGATACGATTATTAATCATTTTCTCTCTTTCTCTGCCTTCCCAATTAATATGGTTACATAAGGAGAACAACAATAAATTCCATCGAAAATCCTTTTTTAATTATGTTATGTCTAATATAATATAATATTGATTATATAATATAGTATATGTACGAAACGAGCCTAACGCCATAGCTTTGAAATCTGTTTAAAATGTCAGCATTTTAATACAATCTGAGCAGTGTATATAAGCCAAGAAATGTAATAAAATGCAAAAATGAACACCTTTGACATTAAACATAATAACAATTCCAATCAAATTAATTAATTCATTCAATATTGAAATTAAAAGAGAACAATGAAACATGGTTTATTAAAAAGTCATCATTGATTAACTCAGTGTAAAAAGTTATTGAGATAATTGACAGAATGGGGCATTTTAATAATACTTTAAAATAGGTTTAATAAAAAAACAATCAGCGTTCAATAGCATGAGTTAAGTAGGCCTACAATATAAAATGCATACATTTGTGGGTCGGTATTATATCATAGATATTGATTTAATTTTATGATGTTAATCTATTATAAGAGTAATAATATGCCAATAATTATGTTATGTTGGCAGATGGAGAGATATTGATGATGATACTGCCCTGATAGTATTACATAATTCGTATAGATTAGAAAAACTGAGAAATATGTAAATGGAAACACACACTATTAACAATAAGTGTATATAGACATTATTTTCTCAAAAATTATTGTTCATAAGTTGTTCATTTATTGCATGGCCTTTATTGGTTGACGGTGCCTTATTTTTTGCCTCTCGCCATGCTTGTTCCATGCATGGTTGACTAACCATCTATACATGTTCGGAATGCACGTATTGTTGTTTATTATGTATTTGTTTATTTTATTTTATTCATTAATGGGGTGGTTTCCGGAGAAAACCGGTCTTAGAGATTTTTTTTGATTTTTTGCTAGGAGGCGGTCAAATGAATTTTTTTCGTGAACGTTTTTTAAATTGTTTAACTATATTCTCTAATATGTTTTCTAGCTTTTTACTAAAGGATCAACTTTTTATAAATAAATTATTCATAGGAAATTTTCCCAATAAAATTTAGACAAATACTGATATAATTATATTGTTTAACTTTAAATGCTCTTCTGTACAACAAATTTAAAAAAAAGTTGATGCAACTAACAATAGATAATTCAACCTAACTTTTATTCTATACAAGATGTTAACATGCGTTTTTTTACTAGAAACCTATTTTTTGATAGATTAGCACAGTTATGATAACTTATTTTCTTTTAACTTTTCCCTAAGATTGTTTTTTTCTCTAGAAACCGTCCAATTTTTGCAATCTTAAACATAATATATTAGTACAGCCACGAATTTTGATATTTTTATTTCTTTAAATATTTCAGCGATGTTAACAGCAATCATTTTTTATTAACATCAATCACCTATTTGTTATAATGTGATAATCTATCCTGTAATAAATATCTGATAAACATTAAACATATAATTTTCAAGTGTAAGAATAGTAATAAGTAAATAAAAGATATTTTTAAATTTCTTTAAAATTATTTATCGTAGAATTAACAAAATTCAAAACTTACAAATTTTAGTTCAAGAGAAAACTCTTTTTTTACGTATTTTGTTTCATATTAACTTAGTATGTATATTTATCTTGAATCGTTTGGACTTATGTAACGTATGCTATTTTCTATATTAGAAAAAATAGACTTTATTAAAAATATCTTTTAGTTTTTAACATTGTTTTACAACTATTGATATTCTATATGTATTTGCACTAATTTTTGCTTAGGTTCATTTCTCAAAATATTCTTCAAGTTGCATTTAATATTTATCATTAGAAAAATTTGATAATAATTAAGCTATTTTTCAAATTAAAAAATCTTAACAAAGATCAATTATACATATTCAGTACCTTAATTCAATTTCAAATATAATTAATCGTTACTCTTTCATATTTCTGTATACAAAATTTAAGTGTTGTCAATTAATTGAAGAATATGGAGAATAACATCAGAATATAATTATTTATTAAAACGAGTTTTTAATTGACTATTACTATAATCAGCGTAAAGAATAGATTTTGCCATCAATACTACAAAATAAACAAAAAATTCTAATAATTTAGCTATAATTAACTATTAATTGTAATATTATTATTGATGAATATATTACAAATTATTGACAAATATTCAAAATATTACAATCAACAATAAAAAAATACAAAACATATTTAAAAAGAACATCAAGGTGTTTTTTAGCAAACGTATTATAAACAATTTTCAAAGTTTAACTGACATTTTATTAACTATGGCTATTTCAAATTTTTAATTATATATTTAATAATAATTTATAACATTTTATATATAATTTTAAAATGTTGTATAATATTTTATAATAATAACTTTAAATTACATATATATATATATATAGTTTAATAAAGGTGAATTCAAAAAGGACCATTTCACCCAAAAGTGGAATATTCACTCGAGTCCACGTGTTGACAAACATTATTGTTAACTTGCACCTTTACAAAGTATATTCAGTCGTTAACGTTTTAAATATACGCCGAGCTAATAACTTATAAATATTAAATTACTTATAATAATTAATGTATTTTAAATATCAAATTAATAAAATATTATTAAGATAAAGAAGAGTAAGAAGCAATTATTTAGTTATGAATTAATATAATGGATAATGTTAATAATATATTGCTCTACTAATGACCTGATACATGATATATGCTATCTAGAATTATACTATGGTTTTCTATATATGACGTATGATCTGGCCATTTAAAATTTGATTAAAAAAATTGTATTTATAACTATATTTATAAATGGATAAAAAACTTATACAAAGTCGGCCAGCCTTTTTGCCAGAGGATTGTAGCTTAGTGTAAATAAAAAACAATTAGTGTAATATATAAATATGTTATGTATATTATGGTACTAACTTCTAATTTATAGAAAAATCTTATTGATTTTAAATTATTATTCTTTCAATATTAATATAATTTAATATATAATAATTACTAATTGCGCACATAATTTACTCATACACAAACACACAAACATTATACCTACACACACATACATACAATTGTTTCAAAATCGGAAAAAATAGAAAATGTCTCACACCAATACAATGATAACCAGTGTACCCACCATTAGAGGGTGAAAATATAGATCGTCTGCATAAATGAGAAATTAATTCCAAATTTCTGATCCATTTCGAGATTGTCAGTTATCGGTATATAGGTCACTGACTTCTTATGGGGCATCTTATGAGGAAATATATAATGTGACCACCGCTGAAGAGCTACAATAAACGTGGAATAACTCCCATTAAATAGTAAGAGTCATTGGGTGTGAAATATAGTTCAGTATAAGAAAGCCTAAAGGGAGGAAATAATATTTTCTCTGAATAATTTTTTTATCTTAATTCTATTATAGCTACTGTTATGGAAAATATTTGTAGTTCATCTTGAATGGGATATGATTAGTATCATTGATTGCTATAAAAAATAAATTTCAATTCAGTCAATTAAATTAAATTAAATTAAAGTAAAAATATAATCAATACCCATTTTGTGAAAAAGTCATGTTATGAAAAAACCTTTGATATTATATATTTTTGTTTAAAATTTTCAAATCTATTTCTATTTAAATAGTATTTATTCTTTTCAAAAAATAGTATTGATGTCCGATAGAGTTTATTTTACCTTTACGAATCGTTAAAAATAAATTTTCTATTTTCACTAAATTGTTACATTAACTTTATTAAACTATACTAAACTTAAATTACTAAACTATTAAATTAAAGTTTGCTAAATTTAATAAATGTATTATATTTACAATTTTATCACTTATACTGTTATGTTAAAGGAATAATCTATAATGAAATACAATTAATAAATTATTTATTACATAATTTATTTCATAAAATTCCTCGAAATACGTATTTTCCTAAATGCAATATTTTGTATAGAAATGACAAAAGTAAGAAATGCACTTTTTATTAATGAAAATTAAATGACAAATTTTAAAAAATATTTCACTATACAATAATGCACTTTGTGGTTTGTCTTATTTTGAATAATTTAGAGAAAACCGTTTATATGTTTATTATCGGTATATTTGCATACTAAACTATACTATACTATACTATACTATACTATACTATACTATACTATACTATACTATACTATACTATACTATACTATAC
>JAUZND010028116.1:0-23542 GCA_034780555.1 Coelogynopora nodosa
TATAAAATTGATTCCATTGATTCCATCTTGATTCCATATAGATTCCATATTCCTTTTACCGACGGCTATATAAAATTGATTCCATTGATTCCATCTTGATTCCATATAGATTCCATATTCCTTTTACCGACGGCTATATAAAATTTCAAATAAAAATTTGTTAGTTAGCTTTTGAATGATTTCTTTTTTTATCAATTCAAAATGAATTATGCGATACATAACATTTACGTACTCAATATTTAAAAGTGATAAAAGTTGACTATGATATAGTTTATTGTATATACAGTATTGGAATAAAGGCTGTTATAATTATGAATTTAAAGTATGCTTAGATTGGTTAGATTATTTAAGCTACATTTATGTATGATGTAACAAACTAAATAATAACAAAATTAAATAAACCTGATACAAAGGAATATAGTGTAGAAGAAGACATTAGCGTTTAGAGATTGACAGGAATAATATATTTCAAAACATTAGTAAAACTATTTCACAAGATCCCCCTATAGCTCATGTTGTTTCTATACTCGTCCATGCAACAACAGCATTCAGCCTTTCTTGCAGGGGGGTCGATTCTTCTAGTTGTTTGCCTTAATATTTTTATATTTTATAACTACGCACAATTAAATAGCTTTCAGTATAATTAATTACCTTAATATTAATAATTATAAGAACAGAAAGATAAAGGAGCAATTAATTCAATATAAAGAATTTTCGTTTCATATATTATTACCTATTTCAGAAATAAATGTCACTCAAACTCACACCCATTGTGACTTATATTTCCGAAAAAAATAGTGATTACAGTCTTATGTAAAAGTGATATGGGCCGATAAGGTCGTTAATGGTCCAGTAAAGTGACATAACATTATTATAATTAGCTGGCTATTAGAGATTGTTTGGGAATCCATTTAGAAACCTAACAATATCAAGGCGAAATATTGTTTTAGATGACTGAACATTTACTTTAAAATGTTTTATTTTATTCAGTAAGAGAAAAATAGTAATACTGTGTGTTATTACATTTAAGAGTGATACTACTAACAATTCAGTGATCAGTCTCTGAAACAGTTTAAAAGTGATAACAATTTATTATATGAATATACGAATATATACATATCTTCATTTAAAATATCAGTAAAACTAACCAGTAAAAAATAATAAACATATAATACTTACATTAGAAGTAATAAAACATAAAAAAGTAAACCAGCAGATCATAGATAGGCCTATCTGATAATAGTTACCAATATCGGATAATAGTTACCAATATTGGATAATAGTTACCAATATCGGATAATAGTGACCAATATCGGATAATAGTTACCAATATCGGATAATAGTTACCAATATCGGATAATAGTTACTAATATCGGATAATAGTTACCAATACAATCCTAGGAGTGTTACAACATAAATACAATGAGATAAGATAAAAATGTAACACAGTGTGAACAAAAACATCACAAAGTGTAACTATAACTACACTCAAAGAGTTAAAACGTGTTAAACAGTAGTAACATATATTTTACTAAATATATTTTCATGATATATATCAAACATTTTTCATTGGAATTATTGCTATATAATTTGCAAAGTTCTCATTATCAAAATAGAGAACTTTGTAAATCTGCTTCAAATATGGATCGTACTAAATTTATGGAAATCTATACAAAATCTACAACTACAATCTATGCCATATTCTACTATTGATAATGCTACTATAAACTACAAATATAATACTATCGCTCTACAAGTCCGCTTCTAGCTATATTCCGTCGATTATATAATACCAGGAGCAGCTGTCATCTGTACTTGTGATCAACGCTAACATACTAAACAGTTTTATGTACAATAAGCTAAAACAAAAAATAGCAGTCTTAAATACTGAAACTGTTATCTTCTTTGTCATCATATTGTCATCAATAAACGTTTATAAGCATCTATTATTGGCTTATTAATTTTATTTTACCCTATTTTACCTAAATGTGAAACTGCTTGGGACAAATCAACAATATATATATTTCTCAGTATATTTACTAATCTTCACATGGTGAAAACATTTTCCACACCTATTTTCACAGGAAAATTTCCGAGTCTTTTAAACCATCGCATTAATGAGCTTTTCTGAAAATCCCATCATCAGTCACTTCGGTATAGAAGATACAATTAACACCTTTCATTGCGCGCCTCAGCTACTCCGCTTTTAAGAAATTAAGAAAGCGGATTACGGCAAGATTCCTACCTATCTATCAACTAGATATCGACGGGAACAGAAAATTCAACCATACCACTCTCACCTTGTCATCATATATCTGGAAAAAAGTATCGATCGTTCTTCATGAATGCATAATATATATATATATATATATATATATATACCGTAAATATTGCTACAAAGGCAACTAAATTATTGTTATCAATCATATTTTTAATCTTGCAAACGAAAAGCTCTTCTACATAATGGAAATAAGTGAGCAAGATCCATGGACCAAGAACTATTGTTTTCATAATATACAGGGAAATCATATGTTATCAATGTCCCTTTTGATTGTGTAACCAGCACAGTACAATATGCATCGTCCAATTATCCAAATAAATAAAATATGAAAACAGTTTTAGTATATTGTATACCGTACTAAACATATTGAAACATCCAAAATATTAATTATTCCGGTGGTATTTCCATCTGTTATTTATGATAAAATGTCCAAATTTATAGCGTATCCCTTCAGCATTCCTTACAATAAATCTATTTTTAACAAAATAGAAAATAGAAAATATATAGATATTAAAATTTGCACAAAATTGGTTCAAAAATGGTACAGAATCGAAATCCAATTATTGACTGTAAGTTGATGCATGCAAAGTTACATATGTGTGATATAAGCCATATATGTAATATAAATCATATATGTGTGATATAAGCCATATATGTAATATAAGTCATAAATGTGTGATATAAGCCATATATGTAATATAAGTCATAAATGTGTGATATAAGCCATATATGTGTGTCATACAGTCAGTGATTACAGTTGTGATCACCTTTTAGCCTAGGTTTCATTTTCGTTTGAAAGAATTGATATGTGGTTTAATAAGTTATCTGTTCTCAAATGAAAACTACTTTAATTGATTGCACAATATCTGTTAATAATTGTCTCAAAAGATATACATTTTAATTTGGATTATACAAAATCCATTGACATAAAAAACTGATTCTTAAACAAAAAGCAAACAAAGATTTGACTTCGAATTTCTAACCAGAGGTATCTAGAAACGATAATGCTGATGAGCTCTTTTCGAACTCTAAAGGTTACACATAGGTTTGTGCTAGGCCCTCTTTTCTAATTATTATTTATTAACAGCAAAACCTCTTGTTTAAAAGCTATCAATGCAAAGTCAACATTGATTCAATTATGATATGAAATGGTATTATTCTAGCAATAATAACGACTTGTGTCATCATATTTTTACCGGAATCAATAATGTCATTGATTGGTCGAGTAATTGACAACTTTTCCTCTTTCATTTGAAAACTAACCGTTATGCAAAATCACCTACTTTGTATATGACGGTAAATTTTAAATTACCCGACGAAGTTACACATTTTTGAATTCTCTACTTATTGTCCCAGCGATCTAAATGAAAATATCGCGTCAGCAACCAATTACAACATTTTTTTCGCGAAATCTTTTCTATAAAATACATGAAACAAGATATTTAAAATTGAGGCTAATTCCAACTGATGGAAACAGACAGGATTTGGATAATACTAAAACATAATTATAACTGAAACACTATGCATTTTTGGTATGTAAATATAATTCCCACAGATTAGAACATGTGTATCATATATCCAAAAATGCATTATTTAAGTCTAAAAATAAAATGATTTACTTTTTAAATCAAATTCCTCGTTTAGAGTAATTATGGTCATCCAATACTTCAATTTTAGTTAAATTTCCGAGCGTTGCACCGAATAAAATGGGCTAATTTCGGTTGATTAAAATGATTACTTAAATAAGTAAATTAACTAAACATTTCAGTGAAATTATCGCTAGTGTTTATCAGAAAAAATTAACAAAAAATTGTCATTGGAAAACTGAATGAAACTCCACACCAAAGCTTCACACACAACACTTTTAAGTATATTGAAATGGTTTTATGAATAAATGTATATTATCTTTACATAATGCTAGTCATTTTTAATGAAACCTTTAATAGAAAACTTAATTAGTGTTCATAATCGGTTTATAAAAAATGTAATTACTAGACTTTTAACAATTTAAAATCTTCAACAGTCTACTATAATATATTGTACCGTATTACATATATTTAACTATTGAGATATTTTACCATTATTACTTAAATCAATTTATACAAAGTTATTTAATACATATCATATGGGATGTTGAGGCCCATCCGACATCTCTATTGATTTTCGGCATTACTTTCGAATCAATATTGCCTCCCTGATCTTCCAAATTACAAATGGAGGAAAATAGAAAGAACCATTTAATTCGAGTTCAATTTTATAAATTCCATATATACATCAATGAGGAAGTCAAAATAAGTTAAGGCATTTTGCGCACATCAATATTACCAATTGTACCCATATTTACACCCGTTAAAAACCCTGTTACAGATAACAACTTCATCTTCCTACTCCAAAAGATAATAAGAAATGTGTACATAATAATAAAAATTGCAATTAGCAAAGATGTTAAGTATGTAGCAAAGAGTGTAAGGTATAAGAAGACCTACTGTACATATAGGAGAAACCCAACGTCCACTGCACACTATAGACTTCAAGAACACAACCGCTCGATTCAACTTAGCGAAGGACAGTTAGCAATGAATGAATATTATGTTAAAAAAACACCCTCAATTTGAACCACCCGCGGTTCCTTTTACTTCAGGAGTGTTGCCTCAACATACAATATATTTAAACAGTGATATATCATTGTTTTGAAATATTCTATTTGGTAAATAACTTTACATATATTTATTCCTGTAATATTGAAAAAATATCATAATAGACTAATTGTATGTGATACATTTAAATGGCATCATATTATGTACTTTACTATTTTACAGTTGATTGTAGAAGAATGTATATTGTAACAAAGCAATTAGAATTTTCATGAACCTTTCATGAACCTTTCATGAATTTTCATGTATAATCGAAAAACATTTTTTTTTATAATATAAAATTTATTATTTATAAATTTAGTGAGTTCCCCTTTTCCACTATCATAAATTGTACTTATTGTATATTTATCATAAAATAATTTTGAAAATTATATTTACGTTTGTGTTTAATATTAAATAAGTTTTAATTAGATATATCATTTATAATTTGTGCATTTCAGTATCTAGATGTAAATGTTTTTTTTCAAATTAATCATATAACTTATTATAAATATGTAGTTACTATTTCAGCTAAAGTAAAAACTATATCTGTACTGACAGCTTATCAGATAGAATTTGAGTAGAGCCTGTGTCACCCACTCAAAAACACCAGGGACTATTCGACGTCTTTGCCTTATCTAGTCTCTGAAGTTCTCTGAAGATCAACTTTTCATTCAGTGAACTATAAAAAAATGCGTTCTTGTTGATCCATAAATTAGATTAACAGCACTATCTAAATAAGTGCTTCTTTTGAAATAATAATCCAATAAATTATTTACATAAAATTGAGTATAATTTTTTTTTATAATAATTTTAACTTTGTTTTGCTTTAATCACAAATTATAAAAATTTCAAATACGTAGCCATTATGGAGAAACGGATTATTAATACTAATTCATTTCTAAATAATGTTTAATGAATTTTTGCTAATTCAGGTTCAGTTAATTTTCTGAACGTTAAAATTAAAAGCATTATTTTTCGTATTTTTTTGATATACAATGCTACTTTTTTTTAGAATTTATTGATACAGTGTCACTTTCATATAAGTCAACTTTTGTGTAAAACTGGGTGTATAGTTGTTATGTCACCATTTGTTCTACAAAATAAATAGCGTAGATTAATTGCAGTTAAACTACATCTGAATAAATTTTATTTTCATTAAACTGACAATATTGTCATTTTGTTTAATAAACCTTATTTTTAAAAGTCTTAACAATATATATATATATGTCATATATTTAATGAATATTTAATTTTCAGCATATTTCAATTAAATAAATTGGCATATACACGACATGATAGCCACTGCTTTGTATTACATGTTTGATTTATTCGTTGCTATCACATAATTTATCGCATAATTAAATATGACTATACCTTGATTATTTAGTAGAAATGCTTTCATTACATATGTTTCGTTTTTCTTAGCTAATTTAAACATTTAAAGTTTTTCAAATTTTTGTATTTTTTGTTTATCTTAGTTGTACTTTTACATTGACGACCTTGAAAAGAGGTTAGATTCACTCCGATATGGTGAACTATACTGGATATTATATATTATCTACAAAAGTATAAAAATTAAAAAAGAAAAAAGTATATGTGCGCAGTTTCAACCTTTTATGGCTTTATAAGGCAAATTATTATTTAAAAATACGATAATAATACACGTGAATCAGAAGAATGTTTAAAATAAACTTTATTTAGACAACATAGAGATTAATTCAAACGGGTTTAAAACGAATACAAATTAAAATAAATTGAAATTTAAAAATATGATTATGTTACTAATGTACTGTAAATACATAGAACAAAACAGTTTTCATGTGTCAAGCTTTGATTGAAGCATTTTAGAATTTTAAAGAATTTTTTTTTACAGTTAACACGATTATCCGATTCAATGGCCTCTTTATTAAAACCGAACTCGAGGGAATATAATAAGGACATATATGCCATAATATTATTTTTTATTTTTTCATTCGATGTTAATTGCTTTCAATTTATATAGATTTAATCCGAGGATGTAAAATAATGTCTAAAAAATCATATAAAATTTTTTAATTTAAACTTATAGTTTACACTTATAAAGGTTTTCATTTACTAGATATAGGTAATTATTGCAATTTATAATACAAACGCCATTTCAACACATGAAATAATATAAACCCAAGGAAACTTTTTTTTGCTAAAAAATACATTTTTTATTTTCTGTAATAGCGTAACGTAAATTGTATAATAGATGGAATAATCACAATAAATCAATATTATATTGTCAAATATATATTTCCTAAAGATAATGTTATTTTTTATATTAATATTATTATTAATAAATTATTATAATGACAAAAGCAATTTTTAAACTTTGCGAATGCTTTCCACAAATAAGAAAACAGTTTCTATCGAATTTATTTTGCAGAATGTTCACTTAAAACTTAATTCACTAGTTTATAGGTTACATCCATATATACATATATATATTGTATATATGTATTTTAGTATTTTAATATTTTAGTATTTTAGTATTTTAGTATTTTAGTATTTTGGTTATTCATGAAACTATAATTTTATAAGAGTCATAGGAGTATTAATTGAGTTTTCCATAAAAAGTATAGCCGGGCATAATATGTTATTGTATTTTTTTCATTTTAAGGAGGGCGTCACTTTTTATTGACATTGAAGGGGGTTTCCAGAAGGCCTGGAAACCCCCGTAGATACATACACACATGTTACTATTGAAAGAAACCCCCCTAGATACATACACACATGTTAGTAATGAAAATCGCTAATTCTAGTTACATACTTTTTTGTTGTTGATTCTTGAGTTATACCATCAAACTTATATATTGTGTTTAATTGTTAGAATGATTATATATTTTCATAATTCTTCCGCAATATTCATTGCGAGATAGGATGTCGAACAATTTCTGGTAAGTATTTTGAAGAATATCTATTAACACTAACCCTTTTTATTCCCTTTCTTGAGAAGGTATCTTTAATTGGTCTACAGTGGAACTGACACGATAGAAAACTCCACCAATGGAAGTAGCAACACATCTTGTTGCTGAAAATGACCTCGTATACGATATATTATCCCAGTATAAAATGACAGATATGCTGCAGTTAACATGTAGCGGTACCATTTACAGTTTAGCACAACTAGCTTTATTAGTTAATTGACGACCCGGTTAGAGAAAATGAGCCGAGCTCACATATCCCCCTCGTCGGTAAACAGACAGTCCAATAAACCAACTTTGCAGAGAATTCCCCTCGTTCCAACGTCATCGTCGGATGGCCAGATCAACTTCCTGAAGAAGTACTGCGATCCGAAGACGAAACGGTTCAACAATTTCACAGCCTCCCAATTTGCCGAAGTCTGGAATCACTACGACAAAGATGGTAGGCGTGCATTCAGTTGTTTTTCGTGTTCTGCGTATAGTTTTGATGTAACTATGTGCTGGTAATCTTTTGCGACAGGTTTTCTGTTGTAATTACTAAATACATGTATAATTTAAGAATTACATATATATATAGTTGTAAGATTTTTGCTGTACTTTTCATCTTCACCTACCGATAATGACATTCATGTTTCAATTTGCAAAATGTGGAAGTATATAGTCACTTTTAAGTAAAAAGTTGGAACATTTTAAATGCACCTGTTATAGGAAAAGTACGTTTTAATTGTGTGCAAAACGTCAAATGTAGGAAAATATTAATTACTTTATTGAACAATTTTAGCTGTAGCTGGAAACCTTGTATAGATATAATTATTGAATCATTCTTTTCTAAGCATCTTAAATCTCGCTGTCTAATACATAAAGGTTTTCTAAACGAAATCTTCGGTAGTTATAGAATTTCGATTGACAAACTTTCAACAAAATATGTTATTGTCATAATTTCATTTCAACACGTTATTTATACTCAATAAAAGTACAACAAGAAACTTGGCAAGAAACTTGGCATTTATTCCTAAAGTTTCTCGTCAGAAGGGTGTTTTATAACCCGAAATGTTGCGCTATATATAAATGAACAATGTATAGTTACAAAAACCCATTTATTATTGCATTGTAATAAATGCTGTGTATACATCAGTATTAAGCTTTGCCTCATTGTTGGATAGGGGACAGTCTGTATTTTAAGTGCTATTTCAATTTTGTTGCATTTGTTGTAAATTGTTCTTGTTCGGTATGTTAAAAACTATGTATATTATTTTTTGGTGTTTAATAAATATTTCAACGAGCTTCAGATTGATATCTTCAGTTGGATTACAATATTTCTGATTTTAGCCCTATATATGAAAGATATTTATTATCTATGTCTTACCCTATTATTTATTGTAAGTAAGAGTAATTGAATTATAATGGAAAATTAGTATATTTAACAATCCGGAAAGAGCCCATCATCCTAGATAATTAGGAATGTGTAAATATACCCACATTGTTAAGGCGGTGTATATTTACTTTTTATTCTATTTATACAAAAACAAACAATCGTAGTAAACCTAGTTAATACTTTATTCCAAAAATATACTCACTTTTGGTTATCGATCAAGCCTCTTGATATAGTAGTAGCCAGCGGCTTTAGGCAATGTATAATTTATTCCATTATGTAAATTAGAACATACATCGTGTCAACCTACCTGCGCAGCGCTTGCTCTGAGCAGCTGATAGAGGATACATAGAAGACAGCTGCAAGTTGCAATAACATTGTCTCCAATCACTCATTCACCACATCATTTATCTTTATTGTCAGTAAAGTAACCTAAATCCTGCAATTTGAGAGATATATATATATATATATTATTTATAAGTTGAAACAATCACTGTTACATTATGGAATAAATCACATAATAGGGTAAATTTATTATTTAAAGGTTGCATAAATTTATATTAAAAAAATCTAATTTCCCATTAAAAACTCATAGACAACTGTTAGTGTGTGTAATTTGTGTATAGTCACGAATACAATTTTTTCAATCCGCTTGCTTTTAACAAAACAAGATTTTGAAAGCGACTTTGAAAGATTCTTTTCCCGAACAAAGAATTGCTTTTCGGGATTTTGTTCCTATACAATTGTTTTACTTTGTTTTCAATAAGATACAAAAACATCTTGCATTGAGGTACAAGATATTTTCTGAAAAAACTCGTTAATGTTGCCATTTCCTCAACTCTTTTATATAACAATAATTATTTTCGTCCGGCAATATGAGACAAAAAATGCATCATGTCTTCAATGTCGAAGCAATTATGTAGGCCCTGTGTAATATAATGGAAATCTTTCATATTGATGAATTTAATATATGTATAAGAACACTGGCCTTATTAAGTAAAACAATCTATTTGTGTTTTAATGTTTAATACTTACAGACATGCTGCATCCAGTTTACCCTTACCAGTTTAGTAAAATGGACATGTAGAGCTTTTTTGAGTTACTAAGGCAACGAGTAATTAATTACGTGGGATTTTTCATTGATAATGAATAAGAAGGCTTTTGCGCGGTTGCTTAGAAATAATATCGCCTACAGCCTAATATATATATATATATGTATATACAATGATGACAGTCACGTACTCTACATACAAGGATAATATATGTTTCGTTTATGTTTCATTAAAAGATTAAATGAACGTTAAACATAGGTTTTTTGTAAAATATGAAGTTTGCATGATTTTGCCTATTGTGAGATGTATGTTGCAAATTTTCTATGATTTGAAGCTTATACAAATTCGATTACAGCATAGAAAAGAGATCATATCTACACTCATGCGGCAAAAATGATAGAAACACAATTATTTTAAACCAAACACAAAATATGTTTGATTTATAATGCTCAAATAACAGTTAGTGACGGAACGCGAATTTGGACGGTTCGCAAACCGGCCACACGGATTAGGAATACGTGCTCCGTCCGACGGTTCGTGAACCGGCGAGATGGAGTAAGAATAAAATGTTTACTGGACGGATCAAGAATAATCTTCTTGTTCGATTACAAAATGTACCAGAGGCAATATATAATAACTTAAACAAACTTTCGAACGCGAAATTAATATTGTATTACGAATTTACGTTCAATGCAGTTAAATTCTATGAGTTAAGAAAATGAAGATAATCGTATATAAGGATAATTATCTTAGCCAAATATTAACGGAACTAAACGTAATTAATGCATAGAAACAAGTAAATGTCTCTATGTGATCTTTAAACATCGTATTTCACGTAACTATAATATTTTGTCAATTCTTGATCCGTCCGGACAGATAGAGGATGATCATGATAATAACGATGAATACATTACTATATTTTCATACATTTGAGTGAATATACGAGTGAATAGAAATTAGAAATGTAAATTTTATACATACATTCGCATAGATTTTAATTTATTCTTCAAACATAATATTTCACAAAACCATAAATGTTAGTCCTTCTTTCTCAATCCGTTTGGACGGATTAGAAATTACGATTTCTAATTTACATTTAATTTTAATTTAATTTAATTACATTTTTCAAATTTTTATTAGTTTGATACATATATATGTATATAAAAAAATTTAACAATTGTCTATTTTATCAAATATAGCTATTAGATTAAAAAAATATATTTTGACGTAATCTGTATTTTTAGTCAAACATTCATAATTACGTCTGGACGGATGAAGAATCATGATAATAACTATATCTAAAAGTTAAGGTAAATACGCATATATTTTCTATTTCCATCTGTATAGAAATAATTGAAATACTCTATATATTATTTGAACATAATATTGTTGAATAAGCAGGTTGAATTATGGCAGAGTGTAAATAATGGAAAATATAAATCATGTAATGTTCTAACAAGAAAGTCTCTCTGATTCAAAGGAGCGACCACAGTAGCATCTCGAAACCGTGGTTCCGCCTTCTCGTCCTTCTTCTTCCGCCGTTCCCTCTGAAGGTGACATCATTCCTTGTATAGCAAATATTGACATATACTTTTATCAAACAGTTTTTTTTATTCGACTTATATTCGTGATCCGTTCAGACGGATCGGGAATTGTTTACACTGGAATTATATAGAATCGAAAGATATCGCGCTAATTCTATGTTATCCATATGTTATATTCTTTGTAACTTACTTGTACATTTTTTATCTAATGCTTATTTTAAATAGTTTAAGTAAATATTTTTATATTAGTGTACAATACATACGTGTTTATTATTGTACATATATAATTCGTGATATGTACGCAGACGCATTTGAGATTAATTATTAACGATAGAATTATAGAAAGGCAAATTATTCTTTCTATGCATGTTTTTTATAACTTATATAAATAAAATAATTAAATTATGTTTTTATCAAAAGGTTTAATATGATTTAAGATTGTTATTATTGCATTTATTCGTGATCTTTCCAGAGGGATTTAGGATTGATATCGAATATAATATATCGTGTGAATCTATACATATAGTTTTAATTTTTACACAAATACAACAATTTTTTTAATATAATTTATAAATATGTGTAAACTTTCATCAAGCGGTTTAATTTAATGTCATTATTCCAGTTTACGTAATTAATATATTTAAAAAATCTCTTAATATCGCTTAAATTGGTTTGTTTAACTGACATTTTATCGTGAAAACGCATTATCCTTAATTGTGTAAGCCAATAATTAATTCCAAATAATAGTGAATGGTACTGTTTTTAGTATTTAATTTCGTTTGACGGTTCGCAAACCGGCCAGAGGGATTAGGAATCCGTGCTCCGTCTGGTCGGTTCATGAATCGTCCGAATTCGCGCTCCGTCGCTAACATTGTATACTCAATGCAAGCACGCTCCTCATAGTTACAAAGCAGGCTGACTATTGTAGTACAATACATAAGCATTGTAGACTGAACCAATTGTATTATGATTAATATTGGTTTTGATTATTGATTTCTATTGATTGATATTAATTAATAAAATATTAATAATCACTTGCCATACGAGTGCGATTGCAATGCAGTAATCATAATTAAACATATAATGAAATAAAAAAACGTTTTATTTCTTTTAAATAAATATGTAGGCATTAAAAATTAAAAATATTGTTACTGAAAATAATGCTATTGTAAAACAATAATTTTATGCACCATGAATATTGTTATTAGTTAGTTGGAAATAACTTTTAGTTCAGTACATTTAGTACATTTAGTACGTTTTCATGTCCACAAATTCTAAAACTGTTTTTAGACTAGTGTTTTCTCAAATATTTTTTCGTTATAGTTACAATATATATTTCATCATCATTGTGTGTTTGCAATTAAACAATCTACAAGCTAGGTTTGTTCATTGTGTTTATTTTATGTTTTTATGGAGGCCTATTTTTTTACTTAATCTATTATTCGCAAAACGGTATTGGTATCTGCAGAATGTGAATCATATTGCCTGACATAGTCACAGTGGCTTCTATGCTAAATACTTGCTTATACTGTGATCTATTTTCATTGGATAAAAACTGCCTTACAAATAATACATTTATTTAAATTAGAAAAATCATGTTGCAGAAATGTACAGGTACTACGTACAGCGCCATACGAATCAAGCATTTAACTTATGCCCGTGGATTACACGCGCAGAAATTCTGCTGAAGCCACCATAGTTAGTTGCTAATTAGCATGGGAATCCCCTCCTACTCTTTTGACCTGACCAGGGCCACGCTGGGAGAATTTTCCCTCAGACCCCGCATCGTCTTTCGGAGAAAGATTCCGATGACTAGGATTGTTGCACTATAATACATATTGAGCTGCAATAAAGTTGTTGACAGAATACTGGTTGTTAAAAAATAATAATAGTACCCTATTCATCTTTAGAGATAATATTGTTTTGGTGATCGTATATATATATATATAAACAACTGCGCTCTCTTTCGTTATCTGGAAGAACTAAATCGGTTGAACAATAAACTCCCCAGATACTTTTGAAAAAAATTGTCAATATTTTCTTTTCTTCCCTTTATGCTAAAAAATGCCTGTTTTTCATGGAAAATCTCTCCCACAGATTCTTAATGCATTCTATGTGATCAATCAATGCTATCCTCGTATGTCACGTTTAATTGTCGGTGCACCAAAATTACTTTTCTTAAAACAAAATTAAATTTGATTACTGTTTATACTTTGATATAGTTTGAAACTTTTACTTATAAAGTTTATAAGAAAATCATTTATTTTTTAGCCTTTATCATTGCTACTTTGTCAAATAATAAGTATACCAGTAAATCTTACTCTTGCATTTCTTATCCAGTTAGCTGTTTATGGCCTCAGAGTTGTGGTCGGTAGTCATTTATTGGGGTGTGAAGTAACTCACGTTGAGTTTTATTTTCTTTACTTTTAACAGCTTTTTAAAATTGACGTTTTGAGCATCTTATAAAAAGTCTAGATACAGTTATCCAGTTTACGGCAGGCCTATCACTGGCTTTCATTTTCCTCACTTGCTTTCAAATTTTATTAATAATACATACGGGTGAGAAATGAGGTAAGAGATGTTGCATAAAAATACCCGTTGTTAGATGGCTATGTTTAATCAAATGAAAATAATTATTTTTGCAATATTGTAGGACCAAGGAGTCAAAATGACCCTTCACGCACGGTGTGTACACAATTAATTAATTTTATCTATAATTAACAATTTTTTCGAAATTACTCAATAAAAAATTAATCAAACTCATCCAATATTAGTGCATTTCTTATCGGGAAGAATAATTTCGTTTTATGGAATTGCAAAAAAAAACTATTGAATTGAATTAAATTATAATGTAAAATTTTATTTTAATAATTTAGTTTCTTCTATTACTTTGGGATGATTTATTTAATAATAGTTACAGTATGGTATATCACACAACTTTAAAATATTCAAATATTCATTCCTTCAAAACATTGGGAATGGCCGAGTGGTTAAGACGCTAGTTTGCGAATGCCGAGGGCGTTGTCTCGGAACAGGTTCTGAGCTGCATGAAAAATACTATTGTATCTTTGTGCGGGTCTCACTTAGCAAATAAAGCTTACAAAAATCACTGCAGTTATTTGGTTAGACAGTGCAATCAATACCTCTACCATTAATGAGCGATAATCATTATAGAAATTTAGTTTTACATATACAATATGTAGTTGAAGTTTAAAATCATTTGTAATTGTTGGTAATTCTTTTTTTGTAGCACATAGCGGTCTATTTATACAAAATACTTCGAAATGCTATTGCAGAATACCTACATTGATTTGTTGTTATCTAATCAAGTCATTATTGAATATATGACATCTATAACGCTTAGAAACCTGCGTATAGAAAATGAAAAGAATGCGAATGTTACGTACAGATAGTCGAAGGTATTCATAAAAAACACAGTATCTCAATTTTATGAACAATTTAAAGAATCGATATGTTCTCAAACATAGAGAATTTACAGTACTAATGAACACAGTGAACACAGTTAATAATGAACACATATTTAAATGAACATTATTGTGCTATTTTAAAGGTCGAACATTTGACATAATATGGACCTTCCTTATAAAGCCACAATTAAGAGAAACTATATACGCCTTTATAGGACACCCACGAGATTTTACAAAAATTACTACAACCATAAAACCAAACATAACATGAACAAAATGGTTTCCAAATGAACAAAACATGCTTCAACTTGACGAATTTTAATTAATGATTGGACGAACTAATTCTTTATTATTAACTCACTCTGCTATAAGACAGTATAACAGATAATATTAATTTTAAATATTGCATTGTGTACCTCAGTATGAGTTAGGAGTTCAATGAACAATTTTGAATTTGAACAATGAATATTTAAAAACATGTTGTTCATTGAACTTCGAACTCATGCTGTGATGCACAAGGAAATATCTTATATTAAAAGTATCTGTTATACTTAGGAGTTAACAATAAAATAAAGTTCGACCAATCATCAATTAAAATTATTAAAGTTTAAAAAAATTGTAATTAAAATATAAGTCCACTGGTCATATCCACAACATTAATAATGGAATTTTTTTAATGAAATCATGTATTAACAAATATTTAATTGCACCTCTTCCTAAAAAGCTTTATTAGCAGGAACTAATAAACACTAGATAATAAATAGATTTTAGCAATAATGTTTTGTTAATTAGAAAAAGATTCAACAATTAACTATGTCAATTATTAATGATGTGAATAAAATAGTTCAAATACAAAAGAAATAATTTACAATCAATGTATACTTAATAAAAATGTATTAAAAAACTTATTTAGTTGTATTGAAATGTAAGTAGAAAAACAAAATAAATCAACCATTCCAACACAGCATAGACAATTTTGAAGGTTTAATAATTAATGGGAGGCGGTTGATGTAAGGGAAGCCTTTTCAAAAATAGGAACAGAGGTGAATTAAAAGGGTAAAAACAAAAATTTTATCGAACTTTTTCGTTTTCTTTTGTTGTGAATCATCGGATTGTTACTTAAATTGCAAATAACATAAACTACCTATAATCTGGATCGGCAATATTTGTTAAAGCTTTATTTCTAACATCAGCATAATTTTAATTAAGAGTTTCAATTAGTAATAAGAAAATCAGTTAATATTTAAGTCATCATTCAAATTAAAATGAAATTTACTGAATTTATTGTAATATCTTCATTTAATATAATTATAATATTAACCAAGGCAAAAAAGTTGATCATCTGCTGGACCGATTTTGTGTTGCACTTATGTTAGAAGCACATTTTCAATGTTGACTTTGTACTCAATATATAACCATTTGTCGCTTTATAACACAATATTCCCTATAAATAATGTTTTGTTATATTTGGACAATAATGTTACCATGTCACAATAAGAGTTATAAATCACTAGATTAATAACAATCATGTTTGCAGAATAAATGTGCACTTTATTTCTTAACAATGGCACTATGCCTAATTTTGAATAAACGTATAATACAATACATAAAATATACAAACACCATTTTTCAATATTTATGGTGTCAATCTAAAATATATAAGACAGTGATATGTGTAAGTATTATTATTTTTAATAAATAAAATCAAATATGAAGCTTATACAAGAAGCATACATTATTGTCTGTTTTTATTCCCTTTTCAAATTCATGAATAGTTGAAAAAATGTAGTATAATATATTCGATTATTAATCACAATAAAGCAAATATCTGTAGATGTGATCAACATAAATCTACGTAGGCCTACATATATTTATTGATTTTTAAGTCAGTAAAAATGAGTTGCAATGAATGATCATTTTTTACTGACAACATTATTTTGCCAAATTTATTCAGATTTTTTCCGAAATTTCTAGGAAGGAATTCGTATGTTTACCATGCTCAAATGAGTCACCGGAATAACGCCGTCACTCAATATCAATGATGTTTTAAATTCTCTATCCATGTTTTGGCCTGCCAGGGTCGGAATAACGCAGTCTTTTACTTTTGACAGGGCTAGTAGAACAATGCCGTCACGTAATTTATATGTTTTTCTGAATAACGTCGTCACTGAATAACACTGTCACTGAATAATGCCGTGACTGAATATAAATTAAGTGACGGTGCTATTCCGACCCTGACAAAATATTCGCAGGGCGTAATTCCAAATTGAAATCATCAGTCACTGTTATTCAGTAACGACGTTATTCAGCGCCGTTACTATATCCAAACACGTTCTAAATCGTTTGCGTGACATTGATTTCAATCCAGATTTCTAAAAAAAAACAGTATCTAAAATGGTCACTCTCTGTACTCGGCGATCGAGATTCATGTGGCGATCTTCACTACATATGCATAATTTGTTACCTAAATAATTATTATATATATTTTTTAATATTTAAGTCTTTTGAGATCATTTTTAAAGACTGTATTAATCATGAACAAATTTGCCTATTCAAATAATGTCGAGACCTTAGATATACCTACACTTAGGCTAGATAGGCTAAAATAAGCTTCAACAATGGCCTAATGGCAATATAGTTGTCATTGTCAAATAAGTTTCTACAATGACAGTAAACTAAAGTACGTGTTACGTATTGTACAAATCTGCCTGCACCACTAATTCATATAAAATGTTTATTTAAAAAAATCTCTGATAACATAATGATTTGTCAATATATGTTTAATCGTTCATGTGTTCCTCCATAACTCTATACGACATACAAGGTATACCTAGATTAGTACGTATTAGAAATCTTTTCTGGCCAGACTATGACAGCTGACTGCTAAAGGTGGATATTGCTACCAAGACGCTATTGAGCAAATGCTAGTTATGAATGTAATTAGTATGGAAGAAGAAAGAAGTAAGAAGAAATAATCTGTCATTTATATGCCAGTATGTTGTTCCTTAGAATAAATGTTTGAACTTGTAATTTATTAATGCATATAATTAATATTTTATAAAAGAAATATATATAAAAATGTAACATATTTGTAATACAGATATTATTATTATTATATAATTATAGCAAATAATAATATTTTATCAATATAATATATTAATATCAAAAAAAAGTATAGAAAAATTATGAAATGTTAATATTTGAGTTAAATATTTTTAATGTTGTTTAAATATTTATTCATTAAACTAAATATTCATTTTATTAAACTTTTTCAAGAAAATGAATAGTTAAAATTTATCATTACAAAAGGATTTATGAACCGACGGAGAAAAAACGAATTTCTCAAATTTCCCATAATGATACAATAATGTGTTGGGAGGATAATATTACAATATAACTAAAAATAGGAATAATTAGCAAAGAATAACCTGGGAAAGTATAATATGATAAAATAGCATATCTGAGGATTTCTATCACAATAATATCTCGCGTGCCAAACGAAGTGAATAAAACCGACGACTGTCTCAAAGGGTCGTCTATCAGATATCTAAAATTCCCGATTAGCAATGGCTCCATGAATACAGAGAAAGATAGTACTGATTTCTAATTCTCATAATATGATTGAACTTCATCCATTTTCAGAAACATAAACGTAATTATAATATATTTTTCAACAAACTTACTACATCTATTACATTATTTATTATTGTATTTCAATAAAATTTATGTAACAATTGAAAAATTTTATCTTATTTTTACTTTCTTTCTGTGGTTTCAACTATTATTAGGACTATTTTAAAAATCTATGACGTATACACATATTTAATCATCAAATTACTTGTATTTACTAATATTGAAATGTGATAGTGTTTGAATTTTTAACTGCGAATATGTGACGACGTCATCAATAATTGCTCGACAGGAGATACTTTAAAACAAATATAGACAAAATAGACAAAGATAACAAGTCGTAAACAAAATAAGCAATTTGACCCGTTTTCCCTGCGAGATAGAAATTAGAAGAAATCACATGTTTTGTGCTGAACTTTACATACACGAAGGGAACATTAAAGTTAGTAACGTGTTGGTAACTGAAGGTCATGCATTATTTATTCTATTTTGTAACTGTTAAAAAATAATATAATAATATGTAAAGCAGTAATTATATCGTAATTAAATAGTTTTGATACAATTCATATTTTAAATAGATTTATTTTACTATAGTTTTATTTTAATTATCATGTATCCCGCATTATGGTGAATCCCAAGAAAATACGACGTGTTAAATAGTTTTACGGAAATGATAAATTAATCAATAATCTATAAATTAGAAAATCACGCCAGTTTTGCATAAAATACTTCAATATTTAGATCCAATTTATTAAAAACAGATAATTTTCATTTGTCAAAAAAATTATAAATAAGGGGCATCAATCCAAGCAATATTTTACCTCATGTATAGTAGTGTTTTATCGATTTTTAATATTTTATTAACGTTAACAAAAATATTAATATGTTTTTAATTTTGTTTACTTGTAATGAAAACATAATTCGTTCATTACTTATTTTACCCATCGCTGTTTAATACAGTCAGCTGGTACAAAATGATCACACGTGCAACAATGACTTTTAAAAAAGGGTATTGAAACATATTAAAAGGCATACCTTTGTTATTTTGAGTATGACAACACCATTGCTATGTAAATATAGCATAAGTAACAATAATACATTATCAAATATCAGAAAAAAACTTATGACTTATCCGTCTGTACGAGATTTATTTCTAAAATATTGGTCAACGCTAGCTAAAAATATTTATCTATATTTTAGGCATTTTATTATTATGTGACTACGAATTACGATATACGCATATATAATGAGAATATATAAGACATAAGCCATAGACATAGCTGGTAATAATATAATGTATCGGATATGTTATATAATCAGGAAACATTCGGTCAAAATATGGAACAATCATTAATGTTAGCTAAATTTACTCGCGTGTGAAGACTATCGTTATCCAAAGCCTTATTTTATTTATATTGTGATTAAATTAATTAATTAAAAGATAGACATACCATATCAATTTTATACAACATTATTTAACGGTGATGCATCTAGAGGAACGCTATACGTAAGAAATAAAATTATTATATTTTTTGAGATATAGCGATTTATAGCAAAATATAGCGAGATATAGCAAAATATAGCGAGATATAGCGAGATATAGCGAAATAACGAAATAGCGAAATAGCGATATGGCGAAATATAGCGGAATATAATAAGATATAGCGCAATATAATGAGATATAGCGAAATACAACTAGATACATCGAGATATAGCGAAATACAACTATATAAATCGAGATATAGCTAAATATAACGAAATACAGCGAAATACAGCGAAATAAAGCGCAATATAATGAGATATAGCGAAATATAGCGATATAGCGAGATATAGCTAAATATAGCGATATATAGCGAGATATAGCTAAATATAACGAGATATAGCGAAATATAGCGAAATATAGCGAATTATAACGAGATATAGCTACATATAGCGAATTATAACGAGATATAGCTACATATAGCTAGATTTAGCGAAATATAACCAGATATAGCGAGATATAGCAAAATATAACGAGATACAGCTACATTTAGCGAGATATAGCGAAACATAACGAGATATAGTCACATATTGTATAGCGATATATATCGAAATAAACGAGATATAACGAGATATAGCTACATATAGCGAGATATAACTACATATAGCAAGATATAGCTACATATAGCGAGATATAGCTACATATAGCGAGATATAGCCACATTTAGCGAAATTTAGCGAGATACAGCGAGATATAGCAAAATATAACGATGTATAGCTATATCACGCGAGATATAGCGAGATATAGTGTAATATAACGATATATAGCTACATATAGCGAGATATAGCGAAATATAACGATATATACTGTAGCTACATACATATAGCTAGATTTAGAAATATATAGCGAAATATAACGAGATATAGCTACATATAGCTAGATTTAGCGAGCTATAGCGAAATATAGCGAGATATAGCTACATATAGCGAGATATAGCAAAATATAGCGAGATATGGCGAAGCGAAATATAGCGAAATATAACGAAATATAACGAGATATAGCTGCATATAGCAAGATATAGCTATATTTAGCGAGATATAGCTAGATTTATCTAGATTTACCTGTGTTAGAAAGGTAGAAATTGATAAATTAAAAATAAATTAAATATTTTTTGTATGGGGTAGATAGATATTTAGATAAACAGATTCTACTCGCATGGGAATGTTTGTATTTCACCATGCATGAATAAAATATTGAACGTGATATTCAATTTTATATATTAAAAAAAGTGTATGCTTTTAATTTACTGTGATGAAATTATACCTACGTATGTTCATTCTATCCGATCTAGTTAAAATTGAGTAACAATGAAAAGAAACTTAAATACTTTCTTTTAAAGAATACTATCTTAAGTAATACTATCTTTAAATCTTTAAAATATGAAACATATAGTACAATAAAGGACTCTAAAATTGAGAGCTAGACGTGCAAAGAATTTAAACACATTTTAAGAATGAATGTAGTAATTAAAGATTTGCGTCAGTCCATGAAAATTATTGCCCGAAAAATAGAATATTTCTGTTAGTCTGAATGTGAATTATTTCATTTTCTGATTTCAGAACTAAATTAATTATTATTTAAAAAAAAAGATTTTAAATAATTTATTTGTGTAAACATTATACTATAATCATAACTTATATCCATCCTGAAGTTTAAACGCATCGGTCGAAAAGTTTCCAATAGGAATACGAAAATAAACTAAAATCTCTCAATTCGATAAAATAATAGTGTAGAACGAGTGTACATCTGAGATAGCTAAAGATTTCATTTAAGCAACAAAATTCTAATTTTAATCAATATCTGTTCTTTTTGAGTTTTTTAAATAACCGAGTATATTTTTCACATTATTCAATTAGGTTTTTATTATGCCCCTTATATTTTAACAAAATTATTAATTATTAACTGTTTATATTTACTCCTTTTGAACTAAAATCGTGTTTAATATCGAACTAATTCAACATTTAACATTTGTAATAAAATATGATAATTGAAAGCGGTGGAAATTAAATGGCGAATGCTATTACTCACGCATTAACATTTAGATACATATATATATTAAATATTTGTATTGTGTATCTTTCACGTATAATAATCGACATGCTAGTCTTCTATGTCTATTGATTGTTGTAGGGCTATATTGATTTTTAGTGCTGGTTCGCATGAAACGGTGAGGTCCAAACTTCTGAAATATCCAATAAAAAATAACTTATTGTTACGAAACTAACATCTTCTTTAATACTCTATGTTATATTATTTGACAAAACTTTGGCAACATTTAGAAAAAAATCACTACTTAGGGCTCATTCAGTGATTATTCCTATACAAAAGTTGATTTAATTAAATATGTTGAAACATGAAATCGTTAAAATAAAATGATATACATGTTTATCGGATAAAATTGAAGACTCCCCTATAGCATACATAATTTATTATACCCAATATTGATATGTCTTTATAAATTTTGTATAAAAAATTGCATTTGAGAACTATTCCAAAAAAGTGTTTCGTATATTCCAGGTTAAATTCCCTATTGACATGGCATTAATCCCATGCTTGCATTGACCGAGAATTAAGAGATATTCCCTATTTAATAAAACAATTTTCCCTTTTGTATGCAAGGGAAGAAAAAATGTTTTATTTTAGATTGGTCTATTTTTAATATAATCCCTTATTTTCGATCATTACAAATTTCCACTAAAAAGTAACAATACGAACTGCATTGTTAAACAATAAATTTGTATTTTTTTTATATATATACTGTATATATTGTATTCAATTTGATAAATAACATCACTGTCACATTGAAGTTCAAATCGGTATAAACACACATATGTGAAAGCGTTTTATTCACATACATTTTATGAAAATATAATTTATATGATGCATTGATTAGTTATCTATTGGTTAAATAAACATTATTTGTATAAGTTTTTCTTTTTATTTAATATACAAGGACAGGTATAACTGAAACTTATGATAACATTGATTGGAACCATCAGGCAAAATCAGCTCACAAGATAGAAAGATAAGAAAAAAATCAGAAATAATAAAATATAAATCAAAAGAAAGGGTAACTATATAACAAAGAAAACCGACAAAAAGATACACAAA